>JAEANM010005986.1:0-19011 GCA_017656035.1 Myanophis thanlyinensis
CAATTTTATTTCATATTAATGGCTTGACCTATGTAGCATATACCTAGTACCTGATTTCTAGGCCCTTGTTTACTTCAGTACTTCTGTTGTTTCCCCTCTCAAATCACTATTGATTCAAATGAAATTTCTTCTTACTTCAGTTGATTTTAAATATAGAAAATAACCTCAGTTATGCTTTTTTGTTGTTTCTGTTTATATCATGCATTTTGGCTAAGGTTCGCTGATACTTTTAAACGTGTTTCAGCCTAAGATCCATAAAAGTTTAAGCTCATTTGTCTCTTGGAATACAACCTGGATAATATTGTATAATTAATATTGTTTTCATTTTTGTTCAAACGTTGGAACCACCAGTTTATTTTGAATGTGAGATTGGATTACCGAATCTCATGCCTTCTGTGTATATTTAAAAGAGAATTTGATGAAAGCAACGCACAGACATCTGAGTCGCCTTCAGGGACAAATAATCAAGAAATGCCAAATGTACCAGGTTGGTAATTTGCATATTGTTGTATTACATTTTTCAGCTTGGAAGCTTTCTGATGATGGATGCCTTCCAGTGAGATCCCCTCACTCATCAAAAGAGGCAGTATAGAAAGTATTGGCCCATTATTTTTAAGATTTATGAGATGGTTTTAAGGCTATTTGTGGTACATTTTGTGTCACAAAAGCTTAAATATATCAAATTTCATGTTGAAGTTTTGCATTAACATTTGAAATACATTTTGGCAGTTTCAACTTTTTTCCCCACTGACTTTTTTATGACAGGCGTGAATATTTTTGTTTTGTCTTGCACAAGATTAGCACATTCTTTTCCTGTCTAACAAACCCAAAATGTCCTGTAATACTGATTTTAGTCAGTATAAATAGCAATACTTTGTAAGCTATTTCTTTTGTCAATTAATAACTAGAGAAGCTCATAATAAAATAAAGCAACATCCATTCCACTTTCTAAGCAAAATTGAAGTTATGGCAATTTGCTACCATATTGTATGTTGCCAAAGATGTAAGCATGGGTTAAATTAAGATTTCTTGTATCTTTGAGCTGGTGTTGAGAGTTGCAGTCCCATACCTGGAAAAAGCTAGATTGGGGAAGATGTCTAAATGTTGTAATCAGTATATTTTGATTTATGCACTTGAGTGAAAGGTGAGATCTTTGAGTTACTGATACATCTGTTGTTTGTATATTCTGTGTATATTCATAAACCCTGTATCTTTTCTTATATGAATTCATGAAGGAGTGGTAATTGGGGGAAAAAAACCCACAGATGGATAATGTACATGTTGCTTATTCATCTTCTGCTGAACTGGGAAAATGAAAAGAATGTGTTTTAAAATATTCTTTTTAAAAATAGAGGATCATCTGCTACTACTGTCTAAGTATAAACTGTTCCATTAAGCAATTTCTGTGCAACCTGTTTGCATTCCCTCACAGGTTTAATTGAAGCGGAGAAAACTGTCTTGCTTATTAGGTGTAGGTTATTACAATTCACTTATTTTATTCTACAGAAAGGAAGAAAAAGTGGTAGCTTGATTTGAATTATTGTTTTGTTGTTCTGAACGCAGCATGGACCACATTATTTGTTTTCCTTTACAGGTGCTCTTGACTTTGAAAATATTGAAGAACAAGCAGAAGGAATATTTGGAGGCAGGAAAGTAAACTATGGCAATTTGTATTCTTTTGTTCTTAACTATATGTAAATTAGTTTCTGGAAACCTCACATTCGTATTTTAGAGGATAAATTCTGGGGGTTCATACTACATTACTGGTGTGCCCAGGGCTATTTCTTTTGGTGCCTTCCAAGATTCTTTTGTGATTGAGCATACTGTCTTGGCAACTGTTTCCCAAGAATGGAGTATAAATATGTTCTCAAAAGTACAGATGTACCTGGCCAAAAAGTTTGTGAGTATTCAAATTGCTTGTATCAATTATTTGAGAACCCACTTAGCCTTCAGCATTATCTTTCTTTGAAAACACAATTGAATGTGTTTGTAATGGAATGGAATAGAATGGAATAGTTGGAAGAGACCTTGGAGGTCTTCTAGTCCAACCGCCTGCTTAGGCAGGAAACCCTATACCATTTCAGGCAAATAGATGTTCAATATCTTCTTAAAATCTTCCAGTATTGGAGCATTTACAACTTCTGGAGGCAAGTTGTTCCTCTTATTACCGTATTTTTCAGTGTATAAGATGCACTCCATCCTCCCCCAATAAAGTGGGTGAAAATGTCAGAGCATCTTATACAGTGAATGTTGCTGAAGCCCCACCCACCCATCAGCCCATTTTGTGGCCTCTCCTCTCCCCCCCCCCCAGTTTTTTGGGCCGTTTGTTTGGGCTTTTGGGGCCTTTGTTTCAGCCTGTTTTTCGGCCTTTTTTCAGCTTGTTTTTGGCCTTTTTTTCAGGCCAAACTTCAGATTTTTTATTCAGTTTTAATTTGTAGTGCTCTCTTTCTCTTAACCACCAGATGAAGTACAGTCAGGGAAACTGGGTTGTCCTTAAGTTTACTTAAAAAGTAAAAGTTCTTACTTTCATTTCAATGTTGCTATATTTTGTGATTTCAGTGAAGAGAATACACCACTAGATTTGGATGATCATGGCGGCAGAACTTTCCTGAGAGTTTTGCTCCACTTAACAATGCACGACTACCCACCACTAGTATCTGGGGCGCTTCAGCTACTCTTCAGACACTTTAGTCAGAGGCAAGAAGTCCTCCAGGCTTTTAAACAGGTAAATGAAGTTGTGCGACGTCCTCTGTTTGCTTTGAAATATGTAGTGCAAGCACATATTGTAAGTAACCAATTGCCATTCATGTAAGGTTCAACTGCTTGTTACCAGCCAAGATGTTGACAATTACAAGCAGATAAAACAAGATTTGGATCAGCTGAGGTCCATTGTTGAAAAGTCGGAACTCTGGGTATACAAAGGACAGGGGCCTGATGAAGCTGCAGATGGAACAACAGGAGAAAATGAACATAAGAAAAAAGAGGTAAGACGAATAATTCTTTATCAATGCTATTTAAGAGCTGCAATGTGCCCTCCTGACTTGGAATATTAGTTACAGTCTAACTTTGATAACTATAAAAATGTTAATCAGTATAATATAGTTAGTATTGTATGTTTGAGAATGCTGGTTTCTGTATAATCTAGAAGGAGTTGAATGGACATTTTTTACAGCAGTTGTTAAGCGTATGTATAGGTTAAGCAAACATACTATTTAACTAGTTTAAAGAACCTCTAAAGCCTTTCTCAGTAATATTAATAGTTTAGGAGGTTCACCCATTTCCATACGTTAGGCCTAAAGCATAAATTCAAAAGTTCTTTTCTTTGAATACACTGTCATTTGGCAAAGTTAGGTGACATATAGCACACCTTAAAACATCAAATATATCAGCATAGCCAGTAGATATGCTGAGAACTGTAGCTGAATACTAACTCTTGGAAAGACACAAACGCACACACACATACAACCACACACACAAACATCCACACATACACACCTCACACAGCTTCTTGATTAAGTGCTAAAATGGTCTAACTTAGACACACCATGAAAAATTATGCCACATATTTTTATTAAAATCTATAGCTCATAAATACAAAAATCTTTTACTTTAAAAAAATAAAATATTTTGGCATAAATATGAACAGTCAACATTCCAATAATATGTAAAGTGTAAAAAAAACTAGAACTTTCTATTTTAGAGTTAATAGAGTTCTGGTGTTCGTTTGTTACTGGGTTTTTTTACTCTAAAATTGAAATATCTCCTGTTCACATTAACATTCTTGCCTTCTTTAAATCCATATGAAAATTAATTCAGCAAATTCATCCTTGGTTATGTGCTGTAAACTGAAAAAAATGTTTAGTGGCATAGTGAGAAAATACCAGCTTAGACTTGTATATGTACAATGTCAGCATGTCTCAATCTTTAGTCTGTAATAATAGCATTAAACATACAGTACTAAAACCTAAGTGGTAATTGAAAAATTGCTATAATATTACTGTAAGGTTGACAGAAAGGAAAGAAATCTGTTATAAGCCTTCAGTAATTATTACTAGATAATTAACGATAGGATAGGAAAAGAATCTTCATACATATTTAAAGATTTTGTTAAAACTCCCACCTGCTTTTTCTCATTGCCTCAGTATAGGCAAAATCTGCTGCAATAGTAAACACTGGAAAGTTTTGGTAAGAAAAAAAGATTCTCAAAGTGTATATTCAAGAACTCCAGGATTTTAAAAAGCAATTTAATGTATTGATCTTGTTTGTCTCCTAGGAAGGTCGCAGCAAATCCTCTAAACCGGAAAGCACTAGTAGCTATAATTATAGGGTAGTAAAAGAGGTAAGATTCTTTCATTCCCAAATACCAATTTCTTCTGTAATTTTTTTCTTTTCTGTGTATACACTGAAGAATTTTAAATGTGTAACAAGGTAGTTCTGCTTTTGTTAAATGTAAAATATTCTTTGATTTAGGAAAGATTTAAAAAGCAGTTGCTGATATGGAGCTCTGCAGTTAAAGAATTTTGGCTCCTAAGGAAGGGCTAAATGTTCAGTACGGGGATAAATATTTGTTAACAATCTTAAAAATCATAACTTGGTCTAACTAGATTTTGACAAGCTCAAGATGTGATAAATTAGGCAAATGAAGTGTTGATAGTATGTGTGATCCGTATATCTTAAGTTGCATTTCAATTGGGAAAATAGCGTTAAACTAATCCCAGTATGTACTCCCATGTTTGCTTGGGGCTAGGTTGAAAGGACAAAAATGCAGGCTTGCTATATAATTTCTGTCTATAAAATATTTGTAGGTATATGGTTAGGTTTCTTTCTTGCCTCTCTCTTCCCTTTTCTCATTTCAAACAGAAAATAAATTAGATTGACAAATTAAGCATTTCTGTCAATCTTTCTCCTTCTCCAATTTATGAAAAGTAGACTTGATACACTCTGCTAGAAAGAATTTCCCTGAAGAAGAGCTCCAGTACATGTCCAAAACCTTGGAAGACAGAACCAATGGTTCTGGTGACTGACCCAGATTGAAGACCTGATATTGTTTAGAGAAATGCAGATATAGTGGCAGCTCCTGAAAATATTGATTTATCCACATGAAAATTCTGAGATTTGGATGAATTTTTGCTGTATGTTGGTTACTTGGATATTAAGAGACTGAAACTTGTTTTCCTTGAATACGAAAACAAAAATAGCAATAGCACTTAGACTTATATACTGCTTTGCAGTGCTTTACAGCCCTGTCTAAGTGGTTTACAAAGTCAGCATATTGCCCCCAACAATTTGGATCCTCATTTTACCCACCTTGGAAGGATGGAAGGCTGAATCAACCTTGAGCCTGGGGAGATTTGCACTGCCAAATTGCAGGCAGTCGGCAGTCAGCAGAAATAGCCTGCAGTTCTGCACTCTAACCACTGCATCACCATGGCTCAAAATGTGGGGCCAACATTGGTTTTAGTTGTGGTAGCCATAATCCTAACAAAATTGCTGCCTCATTTAAATAGTTAATTTTCTTGTTTTTTTTTTCTTAAAACCAAACTTTTTGTTTTGTATAATTCTTTGTTCTGTTGAAGAAACAGTTTTTCTTCTGTCCTGTCTGGGGAAAAATTCAGTTTCTAAAAGGAACATTTATTTACAGATTTTGCTTCGCCTTAGCAAGCTTTGTGTCCAGGAGAGTATCTTAGTCCGGAAAAGCAGGAAACAGCAACAGAGATTGCTTCGAAACATGGGGGCTCATGCGGTGGTACTGGAACTTTTACAAATCCCCTATGAGAAAGTGAGGTTTGCATGCATCTTTTACTTTAGCTTTGACCACAAACTATTTTCATACCTTTAATTCCATCTAAAGCCCACTTCTTATAAATGGTACTGAGCATCAAAGAAGCTACTGGTGTTAAGTCTCTATTTTCTTCTTGTTTTTCTTCTTATTTTGGTTGTTCCCATTAGGGGTTGCCACAGCAAATAATCTGTTTCCACCTAATTCTGTCCTTGGCATCCTCTACTCTCACCCCAATTCATGTCCTCTTTTAGCACATCCATATATCTCCTCTTTGGCCTTCTTGGCCTCTTGCCTGGCAATTCCATCTCCAATATCTTTCTACCAGTATAACCACTCTCCCTCCTCTGCACATGTCCAAACCATCTCAATCTGGCCTCTCTGGCCTTGTCCCCAAAACAGCTGAGCTGAGCTGTCCCTCTGATGTGCTCATTCCTAATCCTGTCCATCCTGGTCACTCCTAAAGAGAACCTCAACATCCTCATCTCTGCTACCTCCATCTCTGCCTCTTGTCTTTTCGTCACTGCTACAGTCTCTAACCCACACAGCATACCTGGTCTCACTACTGTCTTATACACCTTTCCTTTGATTCTTGCTGACACTCTTCAGTCACGCAACACTCCTGACACCTTTCTCAACCCATTCCAACCCGCCTGCACTTGTCTCTTCACCTCTTTTCCACACTCCCTGTCACACTGGACTGTTGACCCCAAATACTTAAATTCTTGCACCTTTTTGACTTCAGCCCCTTAAAGGTTAAGTCTCTATATCTTTGTAAATGGTTTGTTGATTTAATGCTTAGCAATAGCACCTAGACTTATATACTGCTTTGCAGTAGTTTACAGCACTCTCTAATCAGTTTACAAAGTCAGCATATTGCCCTCAACAATCTGGGTTCTCATTTTACTGACCTTAGAAGGATGGAAGGCTGAGTCCACCTTGAGCTGGTCAGGATCAAACTTCTAGCTATATGCAGAGTCAGCCTGCAATAATGCATTCTGACCACTGGGCCACCATGGTTCTGTTGTTTATTGAAAATATATTGGATAGAATGTCTGTCAAAGCTTTCTCTGTTACAAGGATGAAAGAAAAGAAAAATCCAGAATAATTTGGTTTTTATTGAGAAGCAGACATTTGTCCATGAAGTGTCTAAAGCAATACCTGGTCCTTCAGTTATGCATAGAAATTAATATTGTAATCTTGTGTAGCTGATTTTCTTCCCAATTTAAAACTGGTAAATGTATATAGTCTTGGAGCATTCAATAAGCGAAGCGAAGCATCAAAAAGGATGAATGGGAAGAAAACGTACAGAACAGTTGGGTGCTCTGAGTTTAAAACTAGTGAAAAAGGGGGTTTCTACCTCCCCTTCATTGGGCCAATTGCTTTCTGTCAGTCCAACCCACCTCACAAGATTAGAGTTATAGAGAAAATAAGAGGGAGGAAGCATTAGGTATTTATGTTGCTTTCAGTTGACCAACTCATGTAAGGAAGGAAGGAGATTCTTAGTAATGATGTTTGAAGGTTTTAACAATTGTGCACATACAGTGTGTATGTCAATTGCTAGCTAAATGGTATGAGGACCTTCAAAAGAGAATTTTGGAGATCTTGGCTACAGTACTTTTAAAAGGTGCATCTATTCTTCCCATTAATGAAATGATCTGTGCTAATTTTTTCTGAAGACAGACTGGCAATGATGTTCTGTATAATTGGCTATGAAATATTTATAAATCTTGTAAGTGGCTGGTGATGCTAACATGTTACATCCCTTTGCAATTTAATCCTTCAAACCTCACAGAATCTTATCCTGTTTTCTTTAGTTTGCTTAATATTATTATGTACAGGCTTAGATTCTATTGGCCTAATCCCAATGTAAAACCATTAGATTAGGTCATCCTGAAGCTATTGTATTCTTAATCCTTTGGGAGATTTATTTTTTGTTATAATGTTATTATAATTTTGTTATAATCATAGGCTGAAGATATACGCATGCAGGAGATCATGAAACTAGCCCACGAGTTTCTACAGAATTTCTGTGCTGGCAATCAACAAAATCAGGCTTTGCTACACAAGCATATAAATCTGTTTCTCAATCCTGGGGTAAGAAATAATTTAATTAAAGTCTTTGTCCCAGGTTGTTGAGTTTTGAGTTGCACTGACAGTTTTCTGAATACAAATCAATTTTGAGATCCCCATTTCTGCTTCATGCCAAAGTCTCTATGACTTAAAAATTCAAAAACAGGTGAAAAGTCCTAAGACTCTCCTCAAACTGTTCTTTCTTGGCACACAGCATTGCCCACAATTTTGCCGAGTTACATACTGTAACATATTTAGTAGTTCCGGGTGCTGCAGTACAAATTATGTGATGGAAAAGTTCATAACAAAGCAGAAGTAATGTGATGTGCTGCAGCATACCTAAGAAACCTGTGGCTTGTGTTTTTCCAAGAATGGTACAGCTATACCCAGGAATAGCTCATTTTCTGATTGTTTCTTTTTTTTCCAAGTGGGTCACTGGCAGACTCTGTGTGGAGATGACATGGCTGAGCCTGAGGTCAAACTTGTTCCCAGTCACAATTCTTTTCATGCTCACCTTGCATTCCATTGACTCTTATCTACCATCAATTTGCTTGGACTGTTAGTAGTTCAGATGCTTGCAGACAGCTTAATCTTGCAATAAATCTTTATATTGAACTTCCTGGGTCTTCTGATTTCCCTGCTGCTTGACACTCTGTCTTGCTTGGTATAGATTTGTAATCTGCAGTTTGTAAAAAAATAATCCCAAGAAACTGAAAGGTATGGATGAAGCTGTCTCATTAAATTAAAGGAGGCCAGGATATTTGGAATGCCAGATTCCTGAATTTCTAAATCCAACATGCAGCACCACTTGTTGAATAGTTTGATATTGTTATCTTCTGTTGTTTTTCTCTTTAATAGATTCTGGAAGCTGTGACAATGCAGCATATCTTCATGAATAATTTCCAGCTTTGCAGTGAAATTAATGAGCGAGTGGTTCAACACTTTGTGCACTGCATCGAAACACATGGAAGGAATGTCCAGTACATTAAATTCCTCCAGACAATTGTTAAGGCTGAAGGGAAGTTCATTAAAAAATGTCAGGACATGGTCATGGCTGAGGTGAGAAAAATGCATCCCTCCCTACTGCATATTTATAGATATAAGATTGGTCTTAAGAAGCTCCAAACTATGAGAAACTGGCTGGTTTTTAGATTTCAGTGTTCAGGAGTTGGTATTAAAAAGTACCATCGTGTCACGCAACTGCATCCTCTAATGACAGCAATCCTGGCAGTCCCCAGTTGCTGTTGTTAACTGAATCCCAGTGATCATTAGGCAAGGATTACTCTGATGCCAGCCATTTCCAGACCCAAGCCTTGGTAGGGGAAGGCAAGGGAAGATAAGGGACTGCCTCCTCTTTAATTGCCTCCACTTGCTTATAACCCCACCCCATCCCTGTCCTTTTGGTCACCCTGCACAACCGCTCCTTGGCCGTAGTGGCATAGGGCTGACAGAGAAGCTTGGAGCCTTCAACAGTGTCAGCCAGCTATCGCTGCCCCTTTGTAGTCTCCCTTGTGCGTCCCTGATATCACAACTTTTACCAACTTTTATCTCAGTTATTTGATCTAATATTTCAATGGGTTGGCAAATAAAAACGGATATAATATGTTAATTTTGTAAATCTGTTTTGTTTGTGAAGAAACACAGCTATAAAAAACAAGGATCAGCTAAAGTAATTTATGCTCTAAGGATTTTTTTTTTTTTAAAAATATGTTATTATATCTTACTAACGAGAGCTATAGTATGTCACTTTCTTATAAGACTGCAAGCCAGTATCTTGTTTTAGATGTAATCTCACATTTTTTCAGTGAGATTTACATTCTAGTAACTATGTTTGCCAGAAGACAATAGTATGTCTCTTCTGGTTTTTTGCTAAGAGAAGTACATAGACTTGCTTTGTGAACTAAACTCAAAAGAGTGTATGCGTTAATTAGTTAGAATTGAAGCCACCACACCAATTTTCTATAACAAGATACAGCACTATTTCTCAGTTCTAGCACCCCATACTTGCAAACCTTCCCCAGATTACCCTTATTCATGTTCCTGTAGAAACGTACAAACTATCAAAGAAAGTTTATAGAAGACATGATAGTGGTTGCATCTTAATAATTTGCTAGGAACCTGTTGAACATTGTATTAATTGTTCGTGTAGGATAGTAGGATTAATTCTTTATGTAGGATAGAATTATGACAGTCTTCTCTTGGTAGTTGGTCAATGCAGGGGAAGATGTCCTTGTGTTCTACAATGACAGAGCATCATTCCAGACATTAGTGCAGATGATGAGATCAGAACGGGACAGAATGGATGAAAACAGTGCTCTCATGTATCATATCCACTTAGTAGAATTGCTGGCGGTTTGCACCGAGGGCAAAAATGTCTACACCGAAATCAAGTGCAACTCTCTTCTTCCCTTGGATGACATTGTTAGAGTTGTAACCCATGAGGATTGCATACCAGAGGTAACATGCTGTTTTTCTCGGCCCCGCTTGTTAGGCTTAGCTGAATGGCCAGGGATTATGTTTTAATCAGGATGAGGTGCTTGATGGAAACTTTTACTTTCTTTAATTTGTGGCAATGAAATCCCCATTATGCTTTCCCCCAAATCAAGGATTCAATTAAGGACAGAGTACGGTTTTCATTACAGTTTAAACAAGAGCAGACAATATCAAGGGCTGTTATTAGAAATTAATTTTCTTTTAGTAACTTTTTTCCTAGTACAACACCTATAAGATTTTTGCCATTTTCACAGATAGCTAAAGTAATATTAAGGGTGTGTGGATGTGTTGTTGTTGTTGTTTTTACAATGTATGACATTTTCTTTAGTTTGACAATTGTCTCTTAGAAGGAACGTGTCTATAAGCAGTTATTTGGTATCTATCACACTTTTTAACCTGATTCACTTCAATTGCGTGAGAAACTCTGTGCCATCTACAAAATGTTGTATTTTTGTATTTTATGGTTTACAGGAATAACCCTGAGCCCAACCAACTGCTTAGAAAATAAACATGATGGATGGCAATTTTCTGATTTTTAAATAAACTTGTATAAATACCTATAGCACCACTTTGCACATAAGTAATCCATGTTCATTTAAATCCTTTATGATTTTGTTTTCATTAAGACGATCATGAACTGTCTAATGCTACAAATAAGTCTCCTCAAAGATTATAAAAAGAGGCTAGCATGTATGTAGGCTGTACATAAAATGTTATTGCTATGGCAGGATTAAATCTTACGATATTTAAGAAGAGGAAATAGCTGTTACCTATCTAATATGCCATGGTTTTTATAAGAGATTTTAGAGTGAAATACTGTACAATTGGCATTCAAATTCTGTTTGAAATTGCTGCAAAAATAATGTTGTTTCTGCTTTCAGTGGTAAATTTCTTCAGTCACTCAGCTGCCTCACATCTCCTTTTGTGAAAAAAACAAACAAACTCAGTTAAGCATTGTGAAAGCTAATTGCCATATCCTTTCAATCAAGGCCTAAAATGATGCGTTGAACTGGTTTGTGGTTTGCAACAACTAAACTAATATTGATAATGACTAACAGATCAACAAAGTGGGATAATATTTTACAGAGATTAAAAAAATCTCACTCATTGCTGTTCAGATTTACCTGGCTGTTTTAATCTATTTTTAAAAGGGTATATAAATTATTTCTGTTATCTGCAGGTGAAAATAGCCTACATTAATTTTCTAAACCACTGCTATGTCGACACAGAAGTTGAAATGAAAGAGATTTATACGAGCAATCATATGTGGAAGCTCTTTGAAAATTTTCTTGTTGATATCTGTAGGGTAAGTATTTGTAGCTGGAAATATTAAATCATAAATCATGCAAATCTGAATGCTACTTATAAAATGTCTATTTGGAAAGAGCTGGAAAAGTCATACCCATTGTTTCAGGTTCATTTGGAACATTTTCTAACTTTCAGTCTAACAGTTGGTATTTGTTTTGCCTATTCTTCACTAGGCCTCAAACATTTGAAGTGGACATTTGTAGCAATGTTATTGGTCCTTATAAAAAGGTTTTGATTTTGGTTTAAATCACATCTAGGAAGTTCGCAACTTATAACCACAATTAAAACCAGAGTTTCCATTTCTAGCAAGAAAAGACTCATGAACAATTTTACAACCTTTTTTTTTGCCAGGGTGGTTAAACAAATCTCTGCAGTTAAGTGAATAATTTGCTTGTTAAGTGAATCTGGTTTCCCCTATTGACTTTGCTTGCTGGAACCTGGTTGGAAAAGTCATAGATGCTGATTGCATGACTCCCAAGATACTGCAGCCATTGTAAATACATGCTGGTTGTCAAACAGCCTAATTGTGATCATCTGACCATAGTAACAGCTGTAAATGCAAGGAGTGATAATAAGGTACATTTTCAATGCTGTTGTAACTTCAAAGGGTCATTAAATCAATGATTGTAAGTTGAGGACTACTCCAAATGTGCTTTACATTCTTTCAGAATTTCTAGAAAAGTTACTTTCCTTAGGTGTATTAAGTTTAGCTGCTTTGTATTTGTGAGAGGATTAGAATTCTTGCATTGTTTCTTTTTAACAGATGGCATTATTTTCCAGACTTGCAACAATACCAGCGATAGGAAGCATGCAGATTCTATATTGGAAAAATACGTGACTGAAATAGTGATGAGTATAGTTACTACCTTCTTCAGTTCTCCGTTTTCAGACCAGAGCACAACTTTGCAGGTAAGAAACTAAATAGAAAATTAAACTATGCAAAGCAAAATGAGATCTATGTTTTTTTACTATTTTGATCTTGGAACCACTTCTGATATTTGTCAGTTATACAGTTATTTTTGGAGTTGGAAATAATTTCTGGAAAGAAACTAAGAGGTTGATTGTTTCAATATTCCACATTTCCCTGAAGGGTGCTTTCTATAGAAGAGAAGGTGATTCCTCCCTTCTAATTTTTAATGTTTAGCATAATTTTTAGTAATGTTACAGAGCCATCTACTGGTCATTTAATTGCTTTCCTATGAGCAAATTCCCTTTATAAAATATTATCTACATCGTATTTGTAGCCTAATTTATACATTGACATTATTGACTTTTTTTCATTGAAATTTGTCTTAACTAGTTTATACAAAGAAATGGAATTAGATTTAAATAGGTTCCACCCACAGCTTTCAATAAATTTTATTCCCTAACTTTAGGGTAGGTATTTTAATTTTACTTGATAATTTGAAAAACATTGCAATTGCTTCAGTAGGTAATAGTGCAGCTATAAAGCTAAGAACTTCAAGGCAATTTGCCTTTTAAAGTGCTTTTATCTCTGGGTTTCACAACAAATCACTTTTCATGCTTGGTTGCTTAGCTTCAGTCCAACTCTTCACATTTATAGACCTCTATTTCTCTCTTTGTTACCTTCCTCTTTTCCTTGAATTGAAATGTACAAATTCTTGGTGACCTTTTAGACTCGTCAGCCTGTGTTTGTGCAACTTCTACAAGGTGTGTTCCGAGTGTATCACTGTAACTGGCTCATGCCCAGTCAAAAAGCATCAGTGGAAAGTTGTATCAGAGTACTTTCAGATGTAGGTAAGAAAACTATATTGATTTATTGACTTATTAATCAATTTTCTACCTGCTGCAATCTAAACTGATTAAGTGGATTAGAACAACCACCCAAAGCATATGATAGTACAAAATATGCAATACTTAAATACATTCCCTCTCCTCCCCCCCCCACCCCAGCTTTCGGATTGCCTTGCTGCTGACCCTAGCTCCCACGTTCCTCTTCCTCTGATTCAGCTGCCGGAAGGGCCAGCGGCCGAAAGGCCACAACACAAGGAAGGAAGCAATTAGAACTAAGGAGAATTGCCTTGACAGTTAGAACAATTAATCAGAGGAACAACTTGCCTCCAGAAGTTGTGTGTACTCCAACATTAGAAGTTGTTTTAAAGAAGAGATTTATCTGAAATGGTACAGGGTTTCTTGCCTGAGCAGGGGGTTGGACTAGAAGACCTCCAAGGTCCCTTCCAACTCTATTATTCTAATTCTAAATTCTAATTCTAATCTTGCCCTCAAATACTCTTCCATCTGTTACGTTAAATTACAGTATTTTTGTTAATAAATTGAAATATTGAGCAGCGGAACATATTTTTACAAGTATTTTTCAATGGAACACCAGCAGTCTAATCAAATATATGCTTTACTTTCACAATTAAGAGCATGTATTAGGCATGATAACTCTGTATTACCCGTATTACTTGTTAACATTTTTTGTGAATTGGGAAATGAGCACAGGAACAGGCCGTGAGATATTCCTGATTGGCTTGGGTTTCCCTTTGGCATTCATTTGTTTATTTGTCAAATTTAGATACTGCCTATTTCACTGTCTAAATTACTCTGAGCAGATTACAAATGAAACTTTGGTTGGCCATTATGGGTACAGAATGCTGGACTAAAAGGGTTTTGCCCAGTGGTGGGATTCAAATAATTTAACAACCGGTTCTCTGCCTTAATGACTAGCTGAACCAGCAGTTCTCCAAACTGCTTAGAAAGTTAACATTGAATCCCACTTCTGGTTTTGCCTAATAGAAGCTGATGTAGCTTACATGCAAACACAGTAATATCAAAAACATGAACAAAACGTATCTACAAATGTCAATGTTCCCTACGTAAATTTGCCTTCTCATTTCTCAAGATGCGAATCTGCTTCCTATCCTTTTGAAATGCATGTCATTGGTTAAACAAATGACAATACATTATATATTTCAGCAAAGAGCAGAGCGATTGCTATCCCAGTTGATCTTGACAGCCAGGTCAATAACCTCTTCCTGAAGTCTCACAATATAGTGCAAAAAACAGCAATGAACTGGAGGATGACGGCAAGAAATGCTGCTCGGAGAGATTCTGTGATGGCAGCTTCAAGGGATTATCGTAATATCATTGAGAGGTTGCAAGTGAGTATAACATCAATACCTGCTTTTAAGCATTTTAAGAGATGTGTGATTTGTATGAAGAAATAGCATGTTATCCCTTGAGGTAGTCCAGGCAACAAGCACCAACTGTGAGTACTGCCTTTATTGTAAAGGGGGCTGTAATAGAATCTTCCAAGACTGAAATTATACCTCCCTCCCACCTTTTGAGATGTTTGCCATGTTCCTAATCCTCTAGACCAGTGATGGCGAACCTTTTACTTACCGAGTGCCAAAAATTACGTGTTTTGCGTGTGCTGTTGTGTGTGGCTCCTCCATGTGCACTGCATGTGCAACCACACCATCTGCGCATCATGCAGCTTTTGCACATGCAATGCACGTGCACTGCACATAGGCACTCAACACACACATAAGCAATCGTGTGTGCATGTGCAGGAGACCTCCGAAGACCAACTGGATTTCCTACTGCAATCGCGTGTATGCATGGCGGAGGCCCGAAGACCAGCTGGGTCTCTGCAATCACGCATGCGTACATGCACGATCACATGTGCATGCTCAGCTGGAGGTAAGTTGGCTGACAGCTTGTGTGCCCAGCAAGATGGCTCTACGTGCCACCTGTGGCAACCGTGCCATAGGTTCGCCATCACGGCTCAAGGCTAAGCTGACTTTTATCTCATCTTTTTCTAGTCAGTGTCTTCTTGGCCTGTTGTCTCTCAAGTACATTCTCACATACCTTGATATGGCACTAGGACTTTAGTTAAGGATAATTTAATATCTTGCCTCTCCAATGGCCATTTCATTTTATGCTCATTTTCTACACGAGGGATGTCAGACTCAAGGCCCATGGGCCAAATCTGGCCTGCGAGGTGCTCAGAACTGACCCTTGGGGCAGCCCCGGAAACGCAGTGCCTCTGCCAGTGAAAACAGAGCTCAGGAGGCCTGTGTGCACCCACTCCCCGCAAACTCCATATTTGGCTGCGACGGCCTTCTGCAATCCTCTGCCAGTGAAAATGGTGTGCCACCACAGACACTCTGACATGAGTGACATTGAGCTGACCATGCCCAACCTGGACACTCCGTTCCCCTCCAGTCAAACACAACCCTGATGTGGCCCTCAATGAAATTGAGTTTGACCAGCCCTGTTGTACACACTCAAGATCATATGCGTGCCTCTTTCACAATATTATAAAATATTACTATTTTATAATAGAAATATGTATACTAGAAAGATAGAAACCGATGATAGAGAAAGACCCAGTGAGTCTTCCCTTTGAGGATTTTTTTGGGATTGTTTTGTTGTTTTTCTTTTTAATTTATTCGTGCACATTTTTAATTATTAACTTTTATTTATTTATTTTACTTTTTATTTATTTTTTGTCAGTTTCAGATTGTATCTCCATGTTCTTGACTTTTGCTTAATATTGAAAATAACTGCCTTCTAGCCATTCATAAGGCTCTCAACTGAATAGAAGCCTTTCCGTGGAAGCTAGATGCTTGGATACTGATGTCTTATGCAAATGGGACTGATCAAATTGTGGTGATCTCAGTAGTTATACACAAAACATTTCACTGGAGAAGCTCCTAATTAGGGCTAGTAGTCAATCGTGTTCACTTTCAGTCGTTTCATTGCATTTAGGTTCCTCAGTCCATCAACTCCTACCTTCACCTTGGTCTTCTTTCAGTTATTTTCCCCCCTGTATTTTCTTTTCCATTGACCATCTTATTTTAGCAACACAATGTTTTCACTTCTGGTATGTAATAAATACTATTAAAATAATATTAATATTAGTAGAAAATGCCTATTTTGCTTTTTTATAATGTCCATTTACAGATTTTAGTAAGCAAATGGAAGTACTCTAAATAAATGTTTGCAATATTGTGTTGTAAGTACTTAGTGTTTGTAACTTTAAAGAATCCTATTTCTATTAGCAGTGAGAAATGTGGAAACAGCGAAATCTGTCTTTGCAGGTTCCTATGATAATGTTAATATTTTCTGTGTTAATCTTGTTTTAATTAAGCATATTCTTATTTTATTGGTATAATTGTTTTTAAAAAGTACTAGTCTGTATGATTTGTCCATCTACTTCAGGATATAGTATCAGCTTTGGAAGATCGCTTACGGCCACTGGTCCAAGCTGAATTGTCTGTATTGGTGGATGTCCTTCATAGACCGGAACTGCTTTTCCCAGAAAATACAGATGCTAGAAGGAAATGTGAAAGTGGAGGTTTTATCTGCAAGTAAGTTAAGGGTCAGCATTTTCTTTATTATTTTAAAATAATTCTTGCTCTCTTCTAAACTATTACTTTCATTTAGGGCATATTGATCTTATTTTGCTAACAATTTGTTAGCAAAATATAGTTAGCAATTTGTTATGCTTTGTTTCTGGGTTTGTTTGTTTGTTTGTTTGTTTGGTAAGATTCTAGTAGATTCCACATGGTTACTTTTACTACTGTTACTGAAGCTGGTAATAATGGCTTCTGAAAGCAGAAAGTAATTTTAACAAAATTGTACTACAGATCATGTGCCATTACACAGTATTTAATGACTAGGTTCATATATTGCATTAGTCATTGTTTGTTTCAATCACAACAGCATCATTCACACCATATGCTAAACCAGTCATGTACAAACCACATTGTAGATTAGCATGTTATGTGAATCAGGCTTTGATATCCATCTTATTTATTTAGAAAATGACAATATTGTGCCAGTGAAACATTAGTCTGAGAGGATAGATGGATAGGTAGGGATCTCTGAATCCTATAAGAAAATGTGTGTGATATATTACTGTGCTGTATTAAGTTTTCTCATCCTCTGTTCATCTGCTTGAAATATGCAAATCACCTATGTTAATGCTGTACCGGATCGGTTGAGGCCCGTGTTAACAACGACTGCCACCAGTGCTATTGACCTTCAGGGTGCTGGTGGATATTGGACTACTGTTGGTCAAAGAATGAGAGGAGGCAGAAGGATTCGTAGACAGAGAGTATAGGCCTAAGAATAGGAATGCTTAACATTGGCACAATGACAGGGAGACATGAGAGAGAGCTGGCAGACATGATGGAGAGAAGGAAGGTAGATATACTATGTGTGCAGGAAACCAGGTGGAAGGGTAGCAAAGCATGTAGTATTGGAGGGGGATACAAACTGTTTTATTATGGTGTGGATAGGAAGAGAAATGGGATAGGAATGATCCTGAAGGAGGAGTTTGTGAGGAATGTTTTAGAGGTGAAAAGAGTGTCAGACAGGGTGATCAGTTTGAAGCTGGAAATTGAAGGGATAATGTTGAATGTAGTCAGTGGTTATGTTCCACAAGTAGGGTGTCAGTTAGAAGAGAAGGAGAGATTCTGGAGTGAGTTAAATGACGTAATGGAGAATATTCCCAGAAGGGAGAGAGTGATTGGGGCAGATTTCAATGGGCACGTGGGTGAGGGGAACAAAGGTAATGAGGAGGTGATGGGAAAGTTTGGTGTTAAAGAAAGGAACCTAGAAGGACAGATGGTGGTGGACTTTGCTAAGAGGGTGTAAATGGCTGTAGTTAACACCTATTTATAGAAGAGAGAGGAACATAGAGTTACATATAAGAGTGGAGGTAGGAGTATGCAGGTAGACTACATTCTATGTAGACAAGGAAATCAGAGAGAGATTAGTGACTGCAAACTGGTGGTAGGAGAGAGTGTAGCCAGACAGCATCAGATGTGTAGGATGACTCTGAGATAGAAAAGAAGACCAAGTGATGGAAGTTGCAAAAGGAAGAATGTTGTGAGGAATTCAGATAGAAGTTGAGACAGGCTTTGGTGGTAGGAAGAACTCCCAGATGACTGGGAAACTACAGCAGAAATGATCAGGGAGACAGGTAGGAAGGTGCTAGGTGTGTCATCTGGAAGGAGGAAAGAAGATAAGAAAACATGGTGGTGGAACAAGGAAGTACAGGACAGCATCCAGAGGAAGAGGCTAGCTAAAAAGAAGTGGGACTTAGAAAAGACTGAAGAAATTAGAGAGGATTACAAAAAAATGCAGCATAGAGTGAAGAGGGAGGTGGCAATGGCCAAATAGAAAGTATATGATGAGTTGTATGCCAGGTTAGAAATGAGGGAAGGTGAGAAGGACTTGTACAGATTAGCGAGAGATAGAGATGGGAAGGATATGCAATAGATAAGAGTGATTAAAGATAGATAGGGAAAGGTGCTGACAAGTGAGGAGAGTGTGCAGAAAAGATGGAAGGAATATTTTGAGGAACTGATGAATGAGGAAAA
>JAEANM010005987.1:0-19011 GCA_017656035.1 Myanophis thanlyinensis
ATAAATAAATAAATAAATGTGCTTTGGGTTTCCACTGACTTCTGAATAAAAGAAAAACAGCATCCACATCCCTCTAAAACGTAATATTTAAGTGCATCAAGACAACCATATTTCTTGTGCAATCATCCTGCTACTTTCAACATAGATGACAGGGAGATTCAGATAAAGACATTTTCCATTTGTGACCTACCTCCCCCTTTGTGTTTACTTTTTCTTCACTCTATATTTTTCTTACCACATAAAAACTGTGAAAGATAGAAAGATGGCCAGCACATGCAATGAGTTCTGACTAATGTTAGCTGCCATCCACCTGGAAGGCCCGTGTCTCATTGAAGATGGTAAAGCACATACCACCTAAATGGAGCTTACGCACCAGGCAGAAAACTATTTCAGCTGGATCAATTTGTCAAAACTTGTCCCTCTCCACCACCCGCTAAAAATGTAATATTCTCTAGACCCCATTAGTTTTCTGATATATCAAGATGTAATAGCACCCAGGGAATAATGTATTAAAGGTAGTTCAGAAAGAAATTGGTGGAGTGAGAATTTTTGAGAGGAAGGGAAGCTCGCCATAATCTTTAATCATGTGGGAGTCTAAGCTCCAACTATTCCCTTGGGATGTTCCCAACATAATGCCTACTATGAAAAGTATACTTTTCCTTATTAGGGGAGGGGACAGGGAGGGGTCTCCCTAAAAAAGCAAGATAGGCATAAGATGAAGTGTGGTGGTGCAGTGGTTAGAATGCAGTATTGCAGGCTGGTTCTGCTCAGTGCCAAGAGTTTGATACTGACTGGCTTAAAGTTGACTCAGCCTTCCATCCTTCCAAGGTAGGTAAAATGAGGACCCAGATTCTTGGGGGAAATATGCTCTGTAAACTGCTTAGAGAGTGCAATTTATTTGAAACCAAAGGAAAACTGGTGGTTTGTTTTTGTTTGTTTTTTTCAAAACTGTGGCTCTGCAAAGTTTATGGGTGATCTTTTTCCCTGCTGGAGGGAACATTTGGCACAAGTCTCCCACAGAGCTGGATTCTTTCTCCCCTATTAAAATGCCAGCAGTTCACTTCTAGAGGCTTTTAAGTGCAACAGAGTAGTGGAAGGGTGGTTTGGAGGTATACAAACAACTTTCATTCACAGTTTCCTCTCATGCCAATATAGATGGAGTACCCACACTCACTATGTTCTATTTCTATTTTACACAGCATTTTTATTTTTTACTCCAGGACTCGGTGTGGGGTGGAGGGGCTCAGAAACAAGGCGATTTCTTTGCACCATCTAAAGAGAGCATTGATTGGCTTATACCAGATCATGCTCTGGACTGTAGAAATTGATTCCCAAAGAATTCCACTGATGACCTACTAACACCTTGGAATGGCTCCATGTTTCCATTGTAAAAAAAAATAGTGCTTGGTAAATCCATGGTTCTTTATATACTGATGCATTTCAGATTTGGAGCATTTAATTCAAAATAAATCTTTTGTTTTTCCTTTTAACAACCCTGTAATCCCTTGCATCAGGATGGAATCAGGGCAACTGAATGTTTACTGAGTGTTTACTGGCCAGATGACCTTCCTAATGCCTATGCAGAGCTCACAGCAGATACTTTCTCTTTGCACCCAAAGAGAGAAATATCTGTGCTACCTAGGCTCGAATTCACAACCTCCTGATTGTAAGGTGAAAGCTCCAACTTTAGGTCACCACATCACTCACAATTCAAAATAAATCATAACCCCATCTTTAAATCATACGAGTCTTCCCAAAACAATATTTATGCACATATGGATATTAATTCAAAACGATGGATCAAGGTATCTTGTAAGCATTCCCTCCATCATTCTTCACATCCAGCATATGAAGTTGAGAGTGATGTCCACAGGGAACTTTGAAAATCTGTAAAAGGAGCATTTGTTTTACATGCCCCCGGGCCTGAAAGGGACAATTTGTTGCAAACTGCTGCATTAAGTAGATTTTTTTTTTTCTGAAACTGGGAAGTAAATTTTATTTCTTTATTGGGAACAGGGTGCAAAAATGTGATTGGGATTCCCCAAATAGCCCAACTCCTAAAGCTAAACTCCTCTGTGATGAGAATTTGATATTTCCAGATTAGAATTTCCCTATTCTTGCTTTTCATTACATTCGCCAAGGCAGCTGTTAAACCTTGCAGAGAAGCATTTCTGCAATTAGACAAGATGCAGATACTCTATCTGTATTAAATACTGGAACAAAAATTCTCACATATTTATTTGCACTCCTTGCTCTTGGCATTAACCAATGTTCTTGATGATGTTGAGATTTAAATCTCACAAGGTTTTCCAAAGGCCCGTCTGTGCTACCACTTTTACAACTGTACTGTAAAAATAACCCTGAACCAATTGTTACTGAGATGTCAGCTAGATCATCCAAATTACTGCATCTAGCATTTCTGTCACAGACTCAGCTTTCATAATGATGAAAGTCAGCTTTCTGAAGACAGATACAAAAAATATAGAAGCATGCTGTATCGAATAAAAGACATGCCTTTAAAACAGCCTTGCTGGTGGTGTCTATAGCTACAGCTGTATGGATACTTGCCTAAAAATAAATCAGAATTGGATTTTGTTCCTTCATACACATCATTTCTTTCCAGAAAACAAATTTAGGGTCTCTCTTCCTATCATCTGCCTGAAGACTGAGCAGGAAAACCTGGAAATGGAGCTATTGTTGACAGTGCCTCATTTCAACTTCTTGATCTTGATTTCATCATTTATTTATTTCTCACCAGTTTAGATGTCACACAGCCTATTGTCATGGGGTCCACTTGATATGAAAACAAAGTTCTGCATTCAAAACATTGGGCAGCCAATTAAATTAGCCTTACATTCTATTGCATAACGGGGGAAGCAAGAAGAAATTTATCAGAACTTTTGGTTTCCTTTTCAGAAGTTACAAACTTCCCATTATCCATCCTTCATTTAGCAAGCCAGTTTTAAAAAAAACAAGCTTGATTCAGCAGGTGAATTCACCCAGAGATCTTGGCTAAGATAAGCAGGGTCTTCACCGAGTAGTACTCAGAATGAAAACATTCTAAGGAATTTCAGGACTGGACACAATCAAACCATCCTTAAAAGAAAAAGCAAAGGCGAACCATTTTTAAAACAAGCCCAAGAAAGCTGAGCAGCCACACTGAACTTGATTTGTGGCTATTTGACTGATGCTTCCTGTGGTTTCTTTAGTCTTCAAATAAACAGATTCCAGGTTTGTAATGTTTTGGTGCACTTAGTTTTATAATTTTAATATGGTTTCATATCAGAGGTGACATTCAGGTAGTAAATTTTCTAAGCAGTTCAGAGGACCTGTTGTTAGAAGAAATCTCCTTTTCTTTTTTTCCACTTTACAGGGTTAATCCTGTAAAGAAGGCAGGAAAAAAACCATTCTGGTGTTGTTTCTAGCCTAATCTTTATTGCTCTGCTTACAGAAACTGCCCACCCAGTCATATGACCCCCCCCTCCTAGCCACGCCCACCAAGCCACGCCCACAGAACCGGTAGTAAAAAAAAGTTGAATTCCACCACTGGTTTCATAAGTTGTTTGATTGGGACTCACCCAGAGTTGGTTGGAACATTGGTGGCTAAATAAATGTTTCAAATAAATAAATTTGAGAGGAATTCAGTACAAAAGACCGTATCAATCTTTCCTGCATATACCAAATAAGACATCTAATTTAGATTTCTCAGCCACATTCCTTAGCAGGAGTTAGCTAGGCTATTTATGTCTTGACATGCCAAATACTTAACTTCATTCTTTTTCAAAATAAGAGCAACTGCTAGAGAATGTAAAATGCAGAGCAATCAAACACTTTTCTCTACTTAATATTGTGCACCACAAGTATTTTCTAATAGGATATGGATGCACTCTATAATATTGGTGAGAGAGGAAGGAAGAGAGACAGAGACTAGAGACAGATGTGTCACTCCTAGATTAGAAATAAAGGCAGAAATAGAATAGGGAAACTGTTTCCAGCAATGTGTCTGCTCTTTACATTTTCAGCACCCACCCCTGCATTGTATAATTGTAAGCCGCCTAGAGTCACTTTCTTAAGATATGGTATAGAAGTTTAACAATAAATAAACACAACCAAACTCTTCAGCAATCTCTGGCTTCTAAAAAATAACAAGCCTTCAGAGGTATGAACACTGAGCTACCCAACACAATTTTGGCCAGTCCACATATTGTTCTGTATTAAAATTCTAGGATTGCAACAGCCAGATCTACTTATGTCCATCTTAGTTGCCGGCCATTACTTCTTCCCAGAATTTCCCTAGCAAAAATAAGTCTCTGCCTAGAATAGTAGCACGTCCGTCTTCCTGCTCTTCTGCAGGAACTTTTTATCTAAGAAACTAAACCAATACTGCAATCTTAGCTTCTCCTTACAAGCAAAACTTTCACGAAGCCTACACTTGGTTTTCTGCACGGCTTACATGAACAATCGGATTTGGCCATCATTCGATATCTTTACCTTTTGCCCTCTCTGGTATTTTTTGTAATTGGCTGTTCTTATAGTTTCACTAAATTAAATGAGCCAAATTTTATAATGTAAACACTCAGCATTTTTAAGAACTTTCATCTTAATCATTGGCCTACCATCATCGTCTTTATTACAGATTAGATCAAGATTCTGTGATGCTTAAAGAGTAGATCAAATGAAATTAATTTAATCATAGCTGATTTCAGTGGGTTCCTTCAAGCCTGACTAAATCTTAATCCAGCTCAATGTTTCTTTACAATTTCATATTATCTTGGTATACTTTACAACCTTCAAATTGATTAATGTATTTCCCATGTATCTGTGAAGTTCCCGAAAAGCATTTGTATTTATGGTTAATATTTTTAAATTATGAACTTTTTTATCTTTTGCATTTATTTGTGCCTTTGATGCAGCTAATACACTAAGGTTTTGCCACCATTTATCATCATCTCTTCCTTGTAGCTTATATTTTATGGCCCATTAAATCTTCTCTCATTTGCTATAAATGGAAAAAGGGAAACCAAAGGTAACATGAGGATTTGCCTATAAAAATGACATGGCTTTGAAAACCCTTGTATGCACATGGAATACTGCTAACTCATGTGTTGCAAAGAAAGAATATTTTGTCCCAAGCAATGGCACTGGCTGGAAGAGTGACACCACACAGTCTGATTAAAGCAGGTTGGTCTAATGGTTAAGGCACCAGGAGAAAACCCAAGAGACTGTGAGTTGTAGTCCCGCCTTAGTCATGAAGCCAGCTGGATGACCTTGGGCCAGTCACTCTCTCTCAGCCCTAGGAAGAAAACAAAGGCAAACCACTTCTGAAAAACTTTGCTAGAGATCTGCAGCAATTAATCCAGACAGTAACCAGAGGTCATGACTAACCTGAAGCCCCCTACCACAGTTGCAATGCAAGCTCCACACCTTTCTGAACATGCATCATGGCACACAACTCCAAAAGAGACAGAGCTTGTGTCATGAGAGCACAACATTATTTTGGTCATTTCACAAAGGTGGCCAGCTGCAAACATCCATGGTTCCAAAGCTTTATAGTGTTGTGTTTTACAAGGTAACCCTTATCATATAGCAACTCAGAAACTTCAGATATTTACCATGTTATTCCATAAAGTTATAAGAGACCATTTGGCCACATAATAAAAAAAACTAATCGTAATCTTTCAAGCTTTGTTTCTCTTCATCTCAAATGAATTCAAAATGCCCAAAGAGAAACATTCATCTGGAAAATAAATGTCAGTTTTCAACAGCTGATTATTGGATGGAAAATGGGTTGTAGGCAAGGTTGCTTTAACACAGGGATGGGCAATTGTGGCTCTTTTATGACTTGTGGACTTCAAATCCCAGAATCCTTGGGCAAGGCAAACTAAATAAAATGGAGAAAACATTTGAAAAGGGTTCCTTACACTTACACCTCACAATGTTTCCTCTATTTTATTTAGGTTGCTTTGCCCAGGGATTCTGGGATTTGAAGTCCACAAGTCATAAAAGAGCCACAATTGCCCACCCCTGCTTTAACACATTTAAACAACTTAGAAATGATGGTGAAAACAAAAAAAAAGTTCTGTTCCCCCTTTCCTGTCCTGCACATTGGACATTAAAGAATAAATATTAAAAATAAAAGCTAAGGAGACAGGTGGCGAAGTGGTTAGAATGCAATATTGCAGGCTAACTTCCCACACAGCCAGGAGTTCGATCCTGACTGGCTCACAGTTGACTCAGCTTTCCATCATTCTGAGATTGATAAAATGAGGACCCAGATTTTGGGGAGGGGCATTGTAGTGACCCTGTAAATTGCTCAGAGAGTGCTGTAAAGCACTGTGAAAGCAGTATATAATTCTTAGTGTTATGGCTAAGTAATAAGCTAAATTTCAAATCTTCTGCCACCCATTTGCAAAATTTGTCAAAATTATGAACTAAATAAAGAATTCCTACTGTCTTTTGTACATGTACAAAAACAGCAAAGCTATTTTTCATTCATCAAATCTTTTTTTGTGCATTGTACGATGCTCAAGAATTTGTCAAATGGTACAGATTTGGTTGTTGTTTATCAGAGACTGAAATCAATGATCCATCAAGAGGGTCAGGCTTTTTGAAATATGAAAAGACAATTTCTTTTTTGACTAATTCATTCTTCCCAGGCATACGTATAAAAATGTAAGTCGGTTATTGCAGCATGTCATCACCTCATTTCCATTCCGCAATCAAGCAAATTCTAGACTTTCTTTTTCCTGATTCAGCCTAACTCAGATTATATTATCCTGCAAATCAAGGACAAAAGAAATGACAAACTTTTCCAAAAGTGAGAAGAAATTATGACTTTTTAATTCTTCTCTACCACTCAGTCTTTAAAAATAGTCCATTCTCTCCTGCTCTAATCTCATTTCCAGTTGAGTGGTAACTCATGAAAAAAAAAATCTAGCATGGAAAATTAGGGTGGCTTTTTTCCCAGAGGGAACAAGGAATGGTGGGAAACACTACCAGCTGAACTGTGATTCATTAGACATACAGAGGTGGAACAAGTCTATTAATAGTATAGCAGCTGCATGCACGTTGCCACCACTAGAGGGAGCATTTAGATCACCAATAATGTCCACATTTAGCTTGGCATTGTTTTTGCCTGAAATTTGTTTTTTGTCTAATATTCAGAATCCCCAATTCCTTTGTTTAAAAGGTCAAAAATCAATTTTCATGTGAATAAAACTTGGCTTCAGAATAAGATTTCATATTCTTGGATCTACACTTCCAAAACTTACATGCTGCCACTCCATGGCTGTAATACTGTGATTGTATTGACTTAATTCCAAGTTATCGAGAAGCACTTACATAATGGACCTGCCAGTGGTCTCCTGAAGATCTCATACAACATGACCCTTAATAGAGATGCTGATAACCCTGTATTGATTTCATCTGTGCAAATTATACAGTTCTCACTGCTGCACTGGGCGAACACCAGCCATTCACAAATCTAATCTTCATAGCAAAAGCTGAAGACTGCTGTGCAGTTTCACCCAAAGCAAGTAGACTAAATTAATGTTTTTTTTGATCCTAACTTACATTATGCATCAAAGCCTTCTTCCAGATTTTTAGCTTCTCAATCTAGTCTACTGGACTAGATATTCCTGATGGCCTCAAAGAACGAAGTGCCATTCACCTTTTAAGATCAGCGGAGACCAGCTAGATATGGCCAGCTACAATGACCCGTTCATATTAGAACTAGTTTAAATGCTTAAGTAACAAAATGCCAAGACTGCTTAATGTTCAAGTAACAAAAAAACATGATCCATTTTTTTACTTCCAAACTTTCATAAGACACGTAATTATCAAGTTTTGCTCTACAATTTTTATCAGTATGGAATAACTTATTCCACAGCTCCAAGACTGTCCAGATTTGTAAGCCTGTCCAAACAGCTAAGGGATCCAGTCACCTTATAGCATTTGCGAGGATGCTTGAATATCACTATGTGTGATGTTCTTTGTCCATCCTGTTTTTTTGCAGCAGTCAGTGTGAAGAGTTTGAGGCAAGAAAATGAAAATTACTAATTGATGTTACATTTTGTTAACAGAAGTGGATAATCACTGCACTGATGACAAGTAGGTGGGATGGACATAGGATGGACAAAGAAACAAATAATAGCTCACAGCTAAGAATTCACTTTTTTTACAGCAGTAAAGACTGACTGAAAAAGACCGTCGCCCTCATGTACAGTGGGTAACAAGTAGTTCTCCATCTCCTTCTGATTACGATTTTTAAAAACTGGGGATTTTCAGCTGTTTTGAAATAAACAACAACAAAAAAAACCCAATAAACTCTAAAACAGGATTAAAGGGATCATACTCTCACCCACCTGCAAATCAAGTCCTATCCCTGTGCTATCAGTGTTCATACTTACAGAATGACCACCAAATGGTCCTCACATAAAACTTCTGCTGATTGTCAGCAGTTTGGCAGTTCAAATCTCACTGGCTCAAGGTTGACTCAGCTTTCCATCCTTCCGAGGTCGGTAAAACGAGGACCCAGATTGTTGCAGCTAATATGCTGACTAGATAAACCGCTTAGACAGGACTGTAAAGTCTAAGTCCAAAGTATGTAAGTCTTAAAAGTGCTATTGCTATTACTTTATAATTAAGAGCACTTTTAAGCTGCCCATGGAAACCAATAAATTATGCTGTTCTCTATTTTCTCACCATACTGGAATGCAGTTAGGTTAGCCATCACACAGGGCTCATAAACTACATAAGCCCAATGTTCAATTTACTTTAACGTGTGTTGTATTAGCCAATCTGGGTTAGGCTATGCAAATTAACACTTTAAAATAGCTGTGAGCCAAATGCACTAAGATTTGAGAACCCAGAAGAAATAGTCAGGATCAAATTTACCTTTTCTACTCACAGGGGCCAACACCAGTGGTCAAAGCTTAGTCTTTAAAGGGGGATTGCCACAGTCAGTAAAGGAGCAGGAAGCCACTTTCCAATTAACATCTAAACTTAGGAACAACTCTGTCCAATTTCTTTTTTGCAGCTATTGGAAGAACTGCTTTCCACAATACCTTCACTTATCAAAAGATTAAGACATAGCACAAGGTGTGAAGATTGAAAATCTGCAGGTACTACATTTTATTCAGGAAACATATCAGATTCTTAAAGACATTAATGTCATGGGCATCCCCCCCCTTCAAGATGCAAGATCCAAAATTACATAAAATAGTATTGTATGCTGGGGCATTTCAAACAGATCTATTGTGTTTCCTTCCAAGCAGTTCACATACTACTGAAAGATTTCAATAAGCATCTACTAATGTTATTTAACAGGACATACCATTTTAGAAAAAGGACAGTGGGGAATGCTTAAAAATGTTTCCAAAATTTGCTATAAAGATTAGTATATACCTACGTCCTCTATATTTAGAAATTATATTTATGTCCATGTAAATCTGGACAAACAGAAGTCATTGCTTCAAACTGGTTTTTTTTTTAAACAAGTAAAAAAAAAAACCATCAAGATTTATTTATTTTTCTTAAAACACAGTTAGTGCAAATCTAATTATGAAGACTTCATCCAACAGGTAAAGGGGGACGAAATCCAGTCATCTTATAGCATTTCTATATATTCCAAATCATAATCTTAAGGAAGACTGGATAGTTCTATAGCTACCAGGAATAATTACAAAGCAGATTTTTTTTAAAAAACGTAAAAGTTATTATTAATGCCAGTGTTATTCTGCTTTCTCAAACTCAGCAACCTAAAAACTTGAATTGGTCAGAGTCAAGATTGTTTAAAAAAAAAAAAAATCCCACCCACCACTAAAGTTAAGAACTGCAAAAGCATTGGTTTAACAGGCACTTAAGAATTGAGGGTTCTCACAAAAAGGGAATGTTATCATTGACCACATCCACCTTTTCTTTGTAGCATTCCACTTCAGGAGGCTCATGGCTTCAGAGGTGACCGAAGAATCCCCTTTTGTGGAAAGGCTGAAAGTAGTATCATGCTACTGTGACACCAGTCATTTCACTGTATGCTGCATCCATCACAATTCACCTACAAAAAAGGTGGAGCACCGCAACTGATTTAATTATTTACCCCTTGAGAATAGCCCTGCATAATTTGCAAGTCTGAGATTCAATATTCTCATGCTCTTAATAGGAAAAAAAACCCAGTGCAAATGGAAAATTTCCATAACGAGGACACTCTTTGGTTGTGTACAGGAAATCTTTCTTCTCTTCCCTGCACGTAAACCATCTTGAAACCACTACTTGCCACTTGGAAATCAGCGCGGCTCCTAAAGCAGCAATCTACAGAATCAACTGGCAAAGGATTTTCCCAGAGATTCCACACCAGCTGGTAATATGGACAGCAAAAAAAGCTCTAAAGGATAAAACAACCTACCTACTCTGAGTATGAAAAAACTTCCATCATTGAGGAGGATAATTAAAAAACAGAGATGTATGTTTGAAGTATTTAAAAGTTTTGTGATATTTTTGAAAGGCAGGGTATCTGGTAAAATTCTGAGATTTCTATTTTATGTAAAAATTGGATTCTTATCAGCGTACTTTTTTTTTTTTTGACAAGACATGTGACTCTTGCCATGAGATCAACCCCAACCAAATAACAAGTCAACCAGCTTGGACAGTTCATCTGCACTTATTGTTAGAAAATTTTAATTGAGAACTGGCTTGTTAGATGGAACTTCTTCCTATCCCTCCCCAGCCCCCCACCCACCCCCCATTATCACAATTCCCACCAACTGGGATGTGTGTCCCAGGAGCAGAAAGGAAATAAGCAAACATCTTAAGGCTGCATCACACAAACTAAACCAAAAATAAAACTACTTATCCAGCCAAAACCGGGCCACCTTTTGGAAAACGGCAACTAATATTTAACAAGGAAATCTATTTTCAAATAGGTCTCTATATTTTCACACATTTTCTTTCTGGGGTGTCGACGCGCGATCAGCAGCTTCACTGAATTTGGGGGAAGGAGAAGGGCAGAGAAGCCAGAAAGTCTCTCCTTCCGGACAATGGAAGGCCAAGAATCAGAAAGAACAAATGTTTTCACAGTAAACCATAAATAAAAGTGCAGCAAGTGTTCAAGTAGGCTAACGAGGCTTTGTGGAAAGGGTGGCGTTTGATTTGGTCATCTTTTGGAGGCTCTGCGGGGGTCCCTCCCATTACTAGTTGTGCTTTGTAAGGGACGAGCATTGTTAGACAGCACAGGCGCGAGAGGAGCATGACCCCGTCCACCAGATCTCCCAGAACCTGCATAGGTGGGAGCATGATTGTAAGCAGTGGACAATCCACTCAACTCCGGTCCACTTGGCAAACCATTTCCTAGAAAGAAGAAGAAAAAAGGAAATAATTTTTAAAAAACTGCCATCAAACTTTCTATTTCCTCAGCCCACGTTTCTTCAGCAATGGAGCCTGCTAATGCTCAAAAGAGCCTGTTCTTAACTAGGGAGCATTTAGCATGAAATTGCTGAGAGCTGGTGAAATCACCAGTGGAGACCACAAAGTCCCAAGAGTCAGCTTGCCACTCGATGGTAATCAATGCCCCAGAAAAACAAGCGGTGACAGTTTTAGTGATGTAGCAAGATCTTGGGAGAATTCTGTATAATGCAGGTAATTCCTTCTAATCTATCAAGAGACACCGAAGCTAGCAAAAGACATTAACCTAGCAAATCACCATCTAAGCCAGTGTTTTCTAACCTTAGCAACTTTAAGATGTAGGGTCTTGAAGAGGGCGGCTGGGGAATTCTGGGAGTTGAAGTTCACATATCTTAAACGGTGTTAAAGTGATAGAGCATAATCTTTATTGGGTGTTAATTTACAAGGAACAATTATCTTACAAAGAAGATTGTGTAGCAGATACCATTTTTTATTGTGTCCAGCTTTGGGTTAAATAGATCCTCTGCTTCAGGAGCTTGAGGTTCTTCAAAATCAGTTCCCTGTATGTTCTGCCCAGTATGTTGCCCCGATAAAATGGTTGATGTACATGGGGCTATACTGAAGGAAACAGATGCCTGGTCTGTCCATGGTTTATTTATTTGTGAAATGAAATAGTGGAATGGGAGATGTAAACTGACACATATTACCAAAACCTGACTGGGCATAGAGCAGAGTACTCTTCTGAGATTTGTCTAGCAAAATTTTGGATTTATTATTTTATTATATTTATTTTATTATATTTTATTATATTATGTATGCTATGCTATGCTATGCTATGCTATGCTATGCTATTTCTATAGCAGGCCATCTCAGTCAATGACTTAGGGGTCATTAGTGATGAATCCAGGGTTAGGGAAGTAAAGTTGACTTGCTGTTTAAATTCTGTATCAAATTTGGCTTTAATCATTATGGTTAATCTAGAAGCAAGCCAAAGTTAACTAGTTTTTTTTATCTTTGCTTTTTAAAATCAACCACAATTTAAATGAAGGCATCTTCCTAAATAGCCATTCCAAGCTTTCTCTTACTTCCCATACACTTACTTACCAGTTGGCCCAAAAGTACAAGTACCCGAATTAGCTGACAGAATGGAATTATTAGCCTGCTCACCCTGTGCCTTGAAAAAAAAAATGCAAAGGGGAAAAAAAAGCATTAAGAAAACAAACCATTTTTCCTTGAAAAAGTTATCCCCCCACCCTGTTCGTTTAAAAGTCCATTGTTCCCATAAATATTGAAAATCCACTGCAGTGAAAAGTCATGTTGGATAAGACCCAAGAAAAACCTAGCTTAAATCTACTAATGGCAGACCGAGAACGGAGCTACATGTGAAAAACCTACCGCTTTATTCGACTGCCCAGGGTGATCTGAAGTGGGTTCACTGAAGTTGGGCACTTCTGAATACACCATGCAGAACCTGTACAGAAAAACAAACTCATGAGACAATGAAGTTTCTTGCTGCAACTATTTCTGCAACCTCTTATCCAGTTTCCAGCAATAAACCCTAGAGGCAGCCAGAAAGGGCTACAGACCACCAATGAGAAATACAGTTCTCAAATTTAATGCCTTAGCTTATCCAAAGTTCAGGCTCTGAGAAAACTAAAGCCTTTACAAGTGATGGGACTGGCTTCCAAGTTTGCAATTCTAAGCTCACATTTATTTCTGCTGTAGATGCCTGTATTTAACATTCTAATCATTTCTACAGGAGGATACACACCAGGGCTACAACCCTTTGTACATTTCCCTGAGAAGGAGATCCACTGAATCATGAATGCCTCACTTGTATGAAAACATGCTAGATCTGAGCCATACAGAGAAGACACAGTAAGGCTAATGTGCAACCAGTTCCAAAGAGAAGTGTTTTAAGATCAGTTAACATTCCAAATACATAAGTGCACCCCAAAATTCTGCATATTAAATTGCTCTTTAAAACCTCTTCTTCCAAACAAATTATATTTTGGGCCTGAGTCTCCTGTGGGGTAGAATCTGTTAAGTGAAATTTTGCTCAGCAGAATGATCTTTCACGATAGCAAATCCAAAACAAATGCATTTCAATCTCTGGTGTCACTTAGCCTCCCCAAACTAAAATCAGATAGGCACCTTAGAAATGTATACTAATCTTTAAATCCAAATCATCAGATGATCACCTGTTTTTTCTAAAATACCCACCCTATGCCATTTCCATTGCAACGGTTATTTCCTAACAAAACTATTCACGTTCACTTTTTTCCCATTTATGACAACATCTGTGGTGGCGCAGTGGTTAGAATGCAGTACTGCAGACTACTTCTGTTGACTGCCGGTTGCCACCAGTTCGATTCTGACCAGCTCAAGGTTGACTCAGCCTTCCATCCTTCCAAGATGGATAAGATGAGGACCCATACTGTTGGGGGCAATATGCTGACTCTGTAAACTGCTTAGAGAGTGCTGTAAAGTAGTGTATAAGTGCTTTTGCTATTGCTATCCTACAAGTTTCAGACATCCTTTGGATTTTTTGCTTTAATTTAAAAAAATGGAAATAAATATAATGGAAGGCAATGTACTGTGAATAATCAAAGGTCATATTGCATAAATTAGGCTATGAATATAATCACACAGAGGCCACTTAACATTCCAACTGTCCTAAATATTCCTATCTAGTCTAGGCCTGGTTCACAATGCAAGAAACAAACATTTCCTGTACATCCTCAATACAGGATTAAACCTTTGATGATCATCTAACGCTCCCATCATCATTCATGTCAAGATGAACCAGCTCTTTAAGGTTTAAAAAAAAAATCTGAACGGATCCAGTCCTTCGCTTTTATTACAGGTCTCAATGGACAGCCTACTCAAAGTTGATAAATGCTAGACAAGCCAACAGTCTGATTCAAGACACAATAGATCTCAGAGACCTTAATTAGAACCTAAGAGATTCTGCTACATAGAGGGGCAAATTTACCTTTACACCCCTAGACAGGCTGGCTCCTCCAGGACAGACTGGAGCTCAATACCAGAGTAGGATGTGGAAGCTCGCATTGCGGCTGCCTGTACCGTACCTGGCCTGTGGATAAATAGAGGACTTCAGATTTTGATGCTGCAAGTCCTTGAAAGTGACAATGTCTTAACCTAACAAATGGCTAAACTTACCTGCTTACAACTATACTCAAAAGACAGAAGTTATGCTGGATGGAAAAGTCTGATAAGATGCCAATTTCTTAGCTGTTGAAGTTGATGTTCCAAAGCTCTATATTCCCCCATCCCACATTCAGGCAGAATTAAGCAAATAATGTTGGATCAACACCACAGAGGAGTGATAAATGGCAGAGAGACTTTTTCCCTTAAGGCTTGGATTTGGCCTTACCTATCAGGCTTCAAATAAAGAATAGATAGTATGCAAAATGAGATACTCACTCCCCAATTTTTTGCAGGTCACCTCCCCTTCCAGTATAAAGCGTAAGGCATCCTTTCCACAGAGAGGCGTACCTAAGCAAAGAAACACAAGCAGCATTATGGGATGGATGGAAACCAAACAAGGAGAGAAGCAACCTGGAATTAAGAGAAACTTCCTAACGATGAGGACAATCAGCCAGTGGAACAGCTTGCCACCAGAAGTTGTGGGTTCTTCATCACTGGAGTTTTTTTAAAGAAAAGATTGGACAGTCACCTGTCTAAAATGGTATATAGGTTCTCCTGCTTGAGCAGAGGGTTGGACTAGAAGACCTCCAAGGTCCCTTCCAGCTCTACTCTGATTGAACCATAATGGCCTAATGAACCATTAGACACACTAGAAGAGAATGGAGTGACGGTACAAGTTTTATCAGGATAAAACCTAAGCCATTGCTCATCAAATGCCATCACGCTTATCGTCAATACAATAAAAAAATACACTTAAAACATTGAAACATTAAACTTGGATTTGCCTTACATTAATTGCTGACTTCTCTACTTTGCTTGTAATTAAGAACCGATTGGATAACTTTCTTTTATGAAGTTGAAGAATTAAATGAAATTTGCATTCAGTATGGTTCCTATAATACATTCCTCGGTGAATCCAGTTGGCCCTTGAGACTCACAATTCAACAAAATAACTCTTTACCAAGATTTCACTGAAGCTGATAGAAAGGGAAGAAAGATACGGTCTGCTTATAAAAAATGGAATCGCTTCTAAAATTTTTAGCCAGCCAGTGTTATCGGTCTTCAAAGAAGTTATCCATCTCTTAGTGTGAGTGACGTATGGGTTCTGCTAAAACGCAAACGGATAGCAACTCTAATATGGTATTGCGCAGTTGCCCAATGAAGGGCTTACAAGTTAGCCTAAGGGTTAAATCTGGTTGCCCACTGATACAGAAGCAAGTCTTGCCTCAGTTCCCCAGTAGGCAGTCACGACTCTATTTTACGCTTAAGCTAAACAATATGTTCCCGCCTCATTTGGGATATATCACATGCCTCTGTCCAAGGTATACTGGAAATGTAAGGTTATTCCATTTTGTCACACTTGCAGGATTATAAGGCCAGTTATACTGGAAAGGATAGTCTTACGTCCTGAGCAGGACATTATGAACTTGATAGATAAAATGGTCTGAAGACAAATCACCAGAGTTTAACTCCAAACTACTTATCGCATGAGTCTTACTAGTGGATAATTGTAGTCTAATACACAATTGTAGTCTAATACACAAGAAAACATCTCAGGAAAAAAGTATTACACCATTCTAATTGAATGAGAAGTCAGAGACAAGTCTTAATAGAGCTGTGTGCTAAACTGGATTACAGAGGAAAAAAAACACCAATCCGGAGCATGGGAGGGTACCAATCAGCAATTCCTCAAAACCACTTCCTTTCCTCCAAGTACACAAGAATAACTGCAAAACTGACCAAAGGCTTTTGCAGAACAGTGGTGCTACCGGCAACCAGAGTTGTACTTATCACTGACACATCACTGATTTTCTGCTTTTCAAAAGCATTTCTTCTACACAAAATATGTCATCATTACAAGTATTGTGTAAGAAGAGTCATCCTATTGTGTCCATAAATTCTTCTCCGGAAATTCATAGCTGATGCAATTTAACCAGGATATATGTTATTGTGTTTGTAATTTCTAACATAAACAATAAAGACAAGTTCAAGCAATTAATAAAAAGTAACTGAAGGTCAAGCTAAAACTAGAATGTGAAGTAATATAGATTAAGCCCTTTTTTTAATACTAACTGGCAAATAATTCAACAAGGCCCTCCCTGACACCTGTTAGCTTCCTTTGGACTAAATTTGATGCAAAAAAAAAAATGTTAGGATACCTATAATAAATTAAGATGTTTTATTGCTAACTATTCATTTTTCCTCTGCCATTTTAAAATAAGCTTTGCTTTCTCAGTAATACTTGGAGACTCTCTAACAGAAGAGGCAGAAATAGCCAGCTGTTGATCCGTACTCCTACTCATAGTTATGACAGTCTTTTAAAGTGAAATCTCCCTTAGATCAAGCTTGACTCTGGCTGATTTTATGACATGCCATGTTGTTGCCTTGGCAACAATATTGAAGTTGTTTCCACTGCTTTCTTCCCATAAGATAAATAAATATAAATATGATTCCTTGGTTTCTGGCTCCAAGGTTTCCTAGCAGCCTCCCATCCAAATACTAATCTGATCTGACCATGGTGGTTTTTTTTTTTCCAGATTAGATAAAGTCAGTTAAGTTCTGCTATCTGGAAATCTCTTTATTTCACAAGTCTTGAGCATTTCCCAAGTTTGTGTTTTACCACTGCAATGTTCAACTTGGCTCCTGAAGAGGAAGGACAGAAGAGGAGAGAATAGCTTTGCTTCTCCATTATAGGAGAGCCCTTAAATCAACCCACTTCTACAAAGCAGGCGCACAGAGACAAAAAGGAAAACTGGACAGGTCACCTGTTTTTTTAAGCTCCACCCCCTTCCCAACCCAGCCCCTCAAAATGTCACAACCGTGATCAGTGGCCGTGTTGGTTGGAAAGCAGAGTCATAAGATTGGAGAAGACCACTTTAAGAGGTCAGTCAAGGCCAACAAGTGGTTAGGAAAGGCTCCACTGCCATACACCAAGCCAGAGACAACACTTTTGTTTATGTCTGGGCCAGTTCCAATCATATACAAAGCACTATGTGTGTGTGAGAGAGAGTGGGAGGGCAGACCAGTGGAAAGAATGAACTCCTTCCTGTGCCTGCCGCTTACCCTCAGGAGCCGATCTCTTGATCTAGTCCACGGGAGTAAGCACTGTTAGTAAGCACAGGTGTTTTTTCCAAGAGACAAAGTGGCATTTGGGGGGAGGACTTTCCACTTGCCAATCGTGGCCTCTCCTCCTGTTAAAGGGATCAAGCATTAGGGGGGATTGGAACAACCTTGAAGAAGTTTTGTCAGTCAATAGGCATTTGTGAGTTAGATGTGGCAAGGGGATGAGCCGGCCCAACCGTTCTTCCTTTGTACAGTATATTGATGAAGCAAACCCAGTTTAGAGAAAGCACAACTAGTTCCTGTTCCCACTGGCCTGTTTTTCCAGAAGAGATGGAAGTCACAGCTGCTTCAGTGTGAGTTTTATTACCTAGTCCATGTTCAGGAACATTGCCTTCCAAGTCGCAAACAAGCCAGGCCGAGCTCAGCCTGACATCATTCTTATTTTGCATTACGTACCCTTTGGTCAACCGAATAATATCACCTGGCTGGATGAGGCTGCCAAGCTCATCCCACACAGAGATGGTGATGCTTCCTGTCTTGTCAGCTACTTTGCACGCCCTGACCTCATGTCCATCTTTGGTTTTGGTAACACGCCCTGCCAGGAAAGAGCAAAAGAGAGAGAGAGAGAAAGCAAATGAGAGAGACACAGAAAGAATAACCCAATAAAGTAAATACAAGCCGTCACCATAATTTATTCTCCTGCAAATATAATTAGGAAGTTATTACGGAGTTTAAAGCTTTGGAAGTGATGGCAGAAAAATACGAAAATAAAGAAAAATAGGAGACAGCTAAAAATCTGGAATGAGTCTAAAAAAAAAAGGTCCTATTTTTAAATAAAGGGTGGAGCACACCCCCAGTGGGACTGCCAACCCTTTCCCTGAAAAGTGACCACGTGTCCCAAACTCACACACAGACACACACACACACCCAGCTTCTGAGCTAGAAAAAGGGAGAAGGAAAGATAGGAAGGGGAGGAGAGGAGAGATGGAGGGAGGGAAGAAAACAATGAATGCCACGGTTCCGAGGGACCTCACTTACCTATCTCCAGTACAATAAAGACGACATTTATATTTTTCAGTCCGGGCTTTATATCTTTTATGAAGAGGTACGTTTCGTTTGCCATGCTCGTGCTACTTGCTCAGGAGGAAGGCACGGGCGTTGCGGGGACAGAATGAGCAGGACAAACCATCCCTTCCCAGCGGAACACTGGGTACCACAGGGCAGCCGGGGATCGGGATGTGACTTTGACCGGCTTTTCCAAAAAATAAACAAAACAAAAAAAAAAAAAGCAATTATATGTACAGCTGGAGGGGGCAAGGAGAGAAGGCGCTTTTTTTTTTTTTAAAGAGACAGGGAGGCGCGCGCACGCACACACACACA
>JAEANM010005988.1:0-19011 GCA_017656035.1 Myanophis thanlyinensis
CAGCGAATTTTTTCAGGAGCCGGAAGAGAGGTAGCAAGCGAGTTTGGGGTTTGTAAGCCGAGAGAGGTGGGGGGGGCTGCTCCGTTTTCCTGGATGTCGCTGTTGGCATCCTTCCTTTGCCAGCCTTGACTACCCCCCTCCCCGCCCCCCCTGCCCCCCCTGCTGCCGCCTCCCACCCCCTGCTGCTGCCCCCTGTCCCCCACCCCCCACTCCCTGCTGCTGCCCCCCCGCCTCCCTGCCCCCCACCGTCCCCCACCCCCCCGCCGCCGCCCTCGTCCTCTTTTTGGGAAATGAAAATATGGTCACCCTATCCTTAGTAAGGTGGGTAACTTGAAATGGCTGAGCAAATACAAACGTAATTTTCAAATAGACAGCTATCTGAAGTTACAACTGCCAAAACATCTTGGGGAGACATTGACATGAGCGAGATTCGAACAGCTTGACACAATAGTCAGATATGGGAAATTCCAGTCTATACCCAACAATGGACGTTTCTGCATTTACAGAGCGGCAGAGGTCAAAGACCTGGTTCACATCCTATTTGATTGTTGCCTATATAAAAGGCTGAGAGACTTGGTCTATATACCAAATGAATGACCCATAGGGATCCCCGTAGCAAAACAACTTACCTTATGTATGGCCAGAATCTGAAAATAACATTCAACACAGCAAAATGGTTCGGTTGAGATCTGCATATGTGGGACTGATTGGGGTACATTGTAGGGGTGACACTGAAACATAATTTTATCGTATTTTATCTAAATCTTAAATTATTGTATTTTGTTCCAATTTCATTTTAGACTATATTTTATTCCAATTTAATTTTAAATTGTATTTTATCCAATTCCATTTTAAATTGCTTCTATCAAATCCGAACTACAAATAAATATCATTATTTTTCCTAATTCCTCCATTGTTTTAGGAGAAGTTAATGTTTCCAGATTAATATTTGAGTATTGTAATCCAGTATCCAGAGCTTAATTTTTCAGATGACCATTACACATGAGCAAAGAAATATCAATACTTCTAACTTCTTACTGCCATTGGAAATCTAGATTTTTACAGTGCATGTATGGTAGCCATTTTTTAAAATTTTGACTGCATTTAGTTATATTTCAACATGCTGTTTAAAAATAGAAGGCATCACTCAAGACTTTAGAACATGTCCCAACATAGTACTATTTTGGCACAAAAGTTTATTATTGACATTTCGGTTGAAAGAAACAGGATGCAAAATATTTTCTAAATCTCAGGGAGTACCTGAAAGCAAAATCTGGATGATGACCTCATGGTCACAACTTCATTGTTCAATCTAGTGGGAATCCAAATGATTTCAAACCTGATATAGCAACCCTATTTTCAAAAGAACCAAATTACTCCTTTAATGCCATTAAATTTCACAGTTACCCAGCTGATAATTGTGCTCAAAAGCCACATCATTCAGTACATTTATCACTAGAGGGAGCCATTGTCAATAGCATCAAGAGACTATTATTTTAATTGTGACTCTGAATAGTATTGGATTGATTCTTGTTAGTGAAAGTACTCCATTTTTTATTCCTCGTAATGATACGAGTGGGGTTTTTTTTTTTCAGTGTAGTACAGCAGGTACCTGTCGAATAATCTTTCCCTCAGTATGGGAATTCAGGTGCAAGCACAGTGGGTTATCTAGTTATTACTCTTCTGTCTACAAGAATCAACAGACTCCGGAAATTTTTGGTTCCACAGAAGTCTTGAAACTATGTTTTGGGAATTTCCAGAATAGCCAAACTGAAGCATATTTTTGTTGCAGAGGAAAGAAGAGAAGTAGGAAAGGAAATAGGAAAAGGATATGGCTAATAGGAGCGTTTCATACTGTAAAATATTGTTGCAATTCCTATTACTTTGCAGAAAGAATTGTTTATGCATTTATTGATGCTGATAATAACAGACAATAAAACAGACCTTATCCATGTTGTACTGTGCTGTCTGCCCAATACCATCAGCATTTGTGCCCAATGGAACTAATGTTGGATTGTGGCTTTAATCTAGTATACCTTTGTTGCTATCATATTGGGATTACAAATTCCATTATGCAGGTGACAGAATTATGTGTTTCAGAGTGTGCCATTTCCATTTTCAAATGTATGTATGATCTTTCTCCCCCACCTCTCTGTGTGTGTGTCTATGTGTGTGTGTGTTATGTTCCTTTAAATGTAGACAATTAGCCAAGTTACAATAAAGCTCAACACCAATTCAGTCAGGACATACCAGTTTGGCCGTACCAGTAGTGGTGATGAAACTTGGCCCTGCCCACCTGCTCCTGACAATGTTTGGGCCCTCCTACCTGCCCCTGCTCTTTTCTTCCCTATATTCCCTTCAATTTTTTTAGTTTTTTACTTACCTGGATCATACACAACAGCTGTTCTGCGTGTCCCTGCAGCCTTCCCAATCAGCTGGGAAGCCTCCAGATTGGAAAGTTTGCAGTTTAAAGTGCCGCGTGGCAGCGCAGTTGGCACTGAACTGGTAGGGAAACTGGTTGAATTGCACCACTGCTCCACACACCTTATTTTTTCTGATACAGCTTGCAAAACTGAAGGGTATTTTCTTGATTTAATTTTCTGAAACATATTTAATCAGTCTAATCATGTCCAGGTTGATCAGGGAGAGAAAGAAAATATTAGGATGTTTATAGCGTTGTTTGATACAATCCCAGGGAAATAAATCTGACAGTATAAAAACTTCTTTGATCCCTGCTGGTAAAAGCAACATGCACTGGCATGAAACAGCCAGAAGAAAACTGAGATGCTTTTTCATTTTTTTAAATGTTATTGTCTTTAAAATTGTTGCAAAAAGAAACAAAAAACACCCAAATGCAAAGATAAAACATACATTACAAGTGGAGGTGGGACATAAAAAGTGATTTTAAAAAATTACAAGAGAAAAAATAGTACAATATATCAAGTGTACATCTCTAGACCATTTGCTTATAGGTGACAAGTGCAATCATGTTTTCATTGACCAAAAGGAGCTATACATTTTTTTTTCAATGCTATAGTATCTGTCTTTTGGCTATAATAAGGACAAAGGAATCCATTCACGTTGTCCAGTTCACAAATTCCAAGTATTTAGTTCAAAAAGAATATTCTGAAAATTATAGGTTTTATCACATATTCAAACTTATAGTCTACTGCTGTCTCCTAAAATTTAGTAAATTAAAAGACATTGTAAAGATATGTTTTAAAGAAGCATTGTTCTTCTTACATCTCCAACAAAATGCTCTTATAGAGAATCCCTTTCTATACAGATGTAACAGAGTCCTAAATAAATTCTTAGGTGTAAACTGAGATCTTGATCATATGCATTTTGATTCATTGGCCATTCAGGAGTCCGTGTGCTTAATGGGAGAATAAGGAAGGGTCAGATAAGGATGAGGAAAATTATGTCAAGCCCAGTCACTTCAGATCAGCCATTTCCAACCTGACATTGAACATACAATATATGTTAGACTATTGCTTCCATGATTCCCATCTGTATTTTAGAGATAATGGGAGCTATAGTTAAATACATATGAAAGGCACCAGATTGGGAAAAGTTGTATTAAGCCCTAGTCTAGAATTTTATTTGCTATAAATGCTAGATAGTCCTCAGTTTGCAGATAAAACACAGTAGTAGATGTGATACAAAAAAACCCAGAAGATTACCAGTGTTGTAGATGATGTATCAAAGAAAGGAAAATGCTGGTTTTTAACATATTAAATTAGTACTAAGCAATATGTATTGCGCATGAATCCTTTTGTCTTATGGCTGCGCTATGAGGAAGCAATACATCTTTGATAGATGAGATAGTTTTATAGTAATCTGCAATTTCTCTGACTTGGTCAATTAATCTTTTGGATATGGAATATTAAGAGACCTGAGGGTGTTTCAACAATATCAAAATGGTGGCCACAGTTGGCCAATTGAAGATTACATCACATGCACATAAAAAGACTTTGACCATCTTGGTACATCTATTACTATAATGCTGTAGATCCATCTGCAGTTGTCCTGTGGAATAATCAAATTCCATGTAATAGATATTGTTGTATATTATTGTATATTAACCTTAGCTGCCTAATATTGAAAGAAAGTTTGATATGTTTGACTTTTAAATACACAACTATTATTTTATTCCAAAACAATAAAATAATTTGCATTGTAAGTTTGTGTTGGTACACTGCTATAAATTGTAGTTGGTGGGTGTGTTTTTTGCAAGGTGATCCTACATTATATGGAATAATGAGGGTTTGCTTGGATAAAGCTGGAGTTTTTTGTCGCATACTGTTGAAAACTGCTTATTGTTAACAGAGTACATTGCTCACAGATACAACTAAGGCTAGTGACTTGTTCAACGCCTCTATACATAAAAAGTGTTAAGTGATAGCCTCAATTGACTAAAATATAATGACAGATTGAGGTCAATATTTATGGACCCATATGGCAATAGCTATGACATATGGAAGATAGTGAGTTGGATGTAAGAGAAATAAATAGAAAAGTGAATGAATGAATGAAATGAAAATGCAAAAATAATTGGAGTAGATTAGTCTATGAAATTAAGATAAAACAGAAGGATGTAACTGATCTGAATGAAAGTGATCTGGTCTTGTAGAATAGAATTGTTGAATACAATTCTACATCTACATATAAAGAAGTGTAGATGTAGATTTATGTGTGAAGAAAAAAGATAATATATATGTCAGACAACATTAACTGATATTATTTAAATAGGAATTAGCAGGCTGGTGACAGTTACATGTTTTTCTCTAGTAAATGGCGATAATGAAAAAAGTTGAGATTGGGAAGTAATGGTGCAATGTTCTGAATTAAGGCAATCAGGAATTTAAAAAACCCATTCTGCTAGAAGATAGAAATGCATGGGTGGGCATGAAACAAAAAAGTACAGGAAAAGAGAGGGGGACATTCTGAAATCCAAGAATGAATGAGAAGAATGAGTTTTTGGTGAATATGTGCTTAGAAAAAGGTCTGTTTGTTGCAAATATATGATTAAACCACTCATTTAGCAAGATAATTAATAATCACTGCTCACCATTGTCTGTATATACAGCCAAAATATTACTATGGAGTTTGACTGGACAAATGTTTATTTTATTTATTTATCATATTTATCATATTTGTGCCACCCTCATAATCAAACAGGCAAAAATAACAAAAAACCTGAAGGAATCAAGATGCCCTATGGAAATAATGTTAAGTCTGGATGATCATTACAAATATCTGGGCATTTTTCAAGCTGACAACATTAAGCACATCAAAGTCAAGACAAAAATTGGAAGTGAATTCATCAAGATAGAGAAACAGATCTTAAAATCCAATCTCGGTGGAGGAATTTAAAAAGGCAATTAACACCCGGACATTTCCAGTTATTAGAAAGCTGGAATAGTAAGCTGGACTGATGAGAACTAAAAGCCCTAGATGGGAAGACCAGAAAAATGGTGACAATGAATAATGTCCTTCATTCTTGCAGTGATTTTGACAGACCCTACTTATCAAGGAAAATAGGTGGCATGGAATGTTGCAGATATATCAAATGGCTGAACAAGGAAAAGGAGCATCAGAAGAATATCTGAAGGGCAGTGAAGAAGATGCTCTGAAGCTAGCATACCAGGAAGGCCTGGAGCATTGAAGAAACCAAACTGGTGTAAAAGACCAAACAAACAACAGAAAAGAGAGAAAATATTACATGGCCTAGTACATTAAAAACATAGCAGGTAGAGCAGATAATAACCTGGCAATGATTAAGAGAAGGGATGTTTGAAAAAGAAATAGAGGGGGTAATTTTGTCTGTGCAAACCAAGGCTTAAGAAAAAAACAGACACAAAGCCTGAATTGAGAAGTTAGCAACAGACTATTTGCATACTATTTGTCTAAAAGCAAGAACTGATGGGACCATTAAATGGAGAAAGTAATAGAAAATGAAGGAGTTAAAGTGCTCTGAGACTGTAGAATTCAAACAGGCAGAGATCTGCCATATAACATGTCAGATTTTATAACTGTCAAAAGACAAAAAAAATCTGGAGAGTGGATGTAGCAGTACCTGGAGCTGCCAGAATAGAAGAGAAAAGAACTGGAGAAGATAACAAAATACAAAGACCTGCAAATAGAAATAGAACAATTGTGGCAAAGTTAGTACTAATAGTAATAAGTGCCTTGGGTGCAATCCCAAAACAACGGGAGGCTCAGCATTGACAAAAGTCAGCCGATTGTGAAGGTAGCTGTACTGTGAATAGCTTACATCCTGTGATGGTACCTTTAATACCACCTGCCTGTCCCAGGTTCTTGTATGGATAAAAATGCCAAATCCAGCCTGAAGATCTGGCTGAATATGTGATGAATGATAATAACAATACATTGACAAAATCATCATTGGTTAATTGCAAAAGGCAGCTTCACGTGGAGCCTGGTGGAATGATGAAGTGAAAGAAATTGTGGACAAAGAAATATATGTAGGAGATTTTTCTGCAGAAAAATCAGGATGAGAAAACAATGTTGGATAATAGATATTGCATATTGCGTACTGAAAAAGATGGAAAGGAGGTAGTCAGACATTTAACAGAGAACAGTTAACAAGAGGTGGAGAAAATACAAAGCAGTTTTGATGGAAATAAAGAATGCTGTTGGGGAATGAGTGACACCAGGTACAATGAACGAATTAAAAATAGGAAGTGATAAAATGTTTTGCGATGAAACTGAATTGAGAGAAAATGGCAAACAGTTCAGCATTTTTGTGTGTGTGGGAATTTGTAATGGAAAAGTAAAAATAATAGAGATATATAAAAGAAATTAGAATCTGAGGCAGAAATGTAGTTTGAGAAAATGTCTTAGACTTGACTCACCTTCCTTCTTATGAAGATTAAGTGGAAATATATTCAGACCTACAAGATTCTGTTACTGTAACCTTATAATAAAAGTAGTATTAGCATTCATAAAATTGGTTTTCGAATCTGGTCTACCTACAAGGACTGACAGAATTATAGCAATATTCCAAAGAGTAGAATTCATCTAAATTCATCTAAATGCTAGAGTCCAAGAAAAGCAATAATAAAAGAAATTGTATATTTTGTGCGGATGTTGAAAAATGATAAGGCTGCATGAACAGAAAAAAATGTTGAAATATGGATGAGGTTTGCTTAGCTGTTGGCTAGAGATATAAAGAGCACAAGTATGCCTGACAATTAGAAAAATATTGTTATTGTTCCTTTGACCATAGGGAAAAGTAACAAGAATGAATACAAAAACTACAGGAAGAGGTAGCTAAATTAGTATAGGAATGTTGTTGGCAGACTAAAAAATTATGAGACATGTTAGTGACTAGAATTGGAAAATCTAATGTGACTATTGTACCTTTGGTGATTTATAAAAATATATAATAATGTAAATTATTATAAAAGGCAGAATTGTAAATTGCATAAAAATAGAATTGATGGTTGGGTGTTAAATTCAATAAGAGTGGTATAGAAATAAATGACAAGGTATTGCTTGACAATAATGGTTTCTTGTGGAGCAGGGGATAAGACAAAGATGTATAATGTTCCTCTGGCTTTAGAGTCCAATGATTTGCAGTGTAGGATCTAATGAGAATGCTTTTGAAATTAATGTATTGAGGACCAAAGTACTTGTCTTTGGAAAGGAAAATGAGGTGAACAATTGCAAGTTGGTAGATAAATTGTGATAGAGCAAGCATTTGTGTACTTTATGAGAGATTAGAGAATGTTTATGTGAAATGGAAACATGAGTAGACAAAATGTATTGTAAATCTTGTTTAAAATGTGCTGAAATAGACATTGTCTGCTGCAGGGAATGAATGCTTGTTGTGGGAGCCATATCTAAAAGCATATTTCTGTCCAATTTATTATGTAGAAGTAAGAGTATAGTATGTGGGGAGAAAAATAAATGTTTAATCTAGTGGGAATAGGCTATTTAAGATTATGTATGATAAAACAAGGATACAATGCCAGGAATATTGAATGTTTGTAAATTGAATATGGAATTGAGTGACTAATACGAAAGAAATACATTGAAGTATTTGGATCATATGGAAAGAATGAATGAGTGTAAAACAAATATATATATTGGGTAGATCGAGAGGAAGAGAAATAAAAAGAGAGTAATGGTTAGATAGAGTTGATAAATGCTCAAGAAGAGAAGTGAACAGCTAAAGAGCAAAAGGTAAACATACAAAGCAGTATACTGTAGATATTGAGCACAAGTGGATTTGCAAGGATTTATAGGCATGGAGATGTGTAAGGAATAGTACTATTATAAATTGTTTCAGTTATTTTAAAAACACTTTTCCTTTTATTACTGCCTTTCTGCATTCTACATAAAGCTGCTTACCCCAAAAGGAATATTGTAACTGGTATGTATATATGTATGTAGGAAGTAAAGCAACTAAATTGATGCTATTGTAGACAAAGAATCTATCTAATTTTTAAAATTATTTTCTTCCTTTTCTTTTCTTTTAAACCATTGTAAAAGAGCGAATAAAGCAATTCACCTCCCAAGCTTTTCTTACAAAAGCAGGTTCAGTATTGAGATCTCATACTCATACATGTTACAGAAATTTCATGTCTGAGTTGCCACAGCAACTGTAACTTGGACACATAGCATGTAGAGATGCACGTACTTTAGCTGGGAATGCTGCTTCGTGAGGCAAGAAACTGCTCTAACGGTGTGCTCAAGAGAGACTGTTTGTTTTTGTATTACGTATACAACTGTGACATTTCTTTGATTTTTTTTTAAAACCTCCATTCAGTCTTAAAGTAAATTCTATATATTCTGTTTAACCTGTCTTTGCCACTGTCATGTATATGACAATCCAGGATTCTATTCTGCTTATGAAGGCAAGATTGTACACTCCTGTCAAAACTTGTACTCACTAAACTGTGAGGAAAAAATATTGAATGGATGTTCACTCCTGGGTTCTAGATCCTTCGATAATTTGAAAAAAAAAATACTTGGATGAAGACATGGAAGGCATTAGGATAAATCTGTAAAATTGGCTAGATAGCTAATATCCTAGAAGAAAGAAATTCCATCTGTTTTAAAACAGAGAACATAAATGCTTTAACACAATAATTGTATGGCAGCTTAGGTTATCAGGGTGTTTCTGAGAAGAGGGAGGATGTCAAAAAACTACTAGCATAACTGTAGGGTTGATCAAAATCATCCTTGTAAGTGTAAAAAAGACTCATAAATCATTTTTTTCTTGTAACTTCATTAAATGAATGGTTGTAAGCCAAGGACCACCTGTAATATTGTCCTGAAACTGTCCAAACTTATAATGCCTATGTATTTATTTTAGAACTGAATCCTGGTGAATGAAAAACCTCATAGCCTCAACATACTTATTTTGGATTTTTATCTACTACAACTGAAGAACTTTATTCTTGCAATTATAACTTCAAATGCACAAAATTAGAATTGGCTTAATTTATAAATGACCTTAGGGTATTGTGATAATTTTGCCTTCAAGACAGGTGGCTTAAATATGAGTTGTATAATAATAATGTTGTAGAAAATCTGCTTATTCACATTAGAAGATGTGAGAATTCTTAGTCTAAGCATATCACAAACTTTGGAAACTATTGAAACATCTTTTGTTATTTTTGCACTCTGTGTCCCCCCGGGACTGACATAGGAACAAATATGACATACTCTGAAAATAACTGCAAGAAAAGCGGTTGTAAATGTTGCTTGTTTGGAGTGTGGGTAGCAATCGTATATCTGTAAAATGCATTATTCTGTTTACCAGATTGTTTCTTTCTTGGTGCAGAATATAGAAAGATTCACCTGGGGTTTGACTGCACTGGCTTGTATACAATGCTGATTTGAAAATATGAGTTTGAAAGAATAATGCTATAAATTATGAGGGGAAAACTATGCTTTCGTCCTTTTTGTCAGGTTAAAGAGAAGCATAAATTCTTGGTATAACCACAGAAAATAATTGAAGTTTGGCATCCAAGCTTCATGGTTTTCCAATGGGCTTCATCATCAAGGCTGGAGAAGCAAATTCAATTTCACTGCACACATGTTGTATATTGACAATAAAGGTTTGAATCTTGAAAGTTCATTTCCTTGAGACCCATCATACCTGGCACTAGAAAACAACTGTTGACTGTTAAGAATAATGAGTGAGACAAGAGAATTGAGGAGCTTTTTTGCCAAACCACACTCAATGTGTAGTCCTTAATAGGATTTGAAATGGACACCTTGTTAGGAATGTAAAACTAACAGTTGGGTTGACAATATATAAACCAGGATTGTTACTTTAAGTATTGTAACTTTATTGTAATGCTGAAAGTATGATTGGCTGCTGCTTCCTCAAGCAGCCATAAGATGGAGCCAGAATCACTGGTAGATTCTGGTTACTGTTATTGTTGCTGAGGAGTTAGAAGTGCCGTGTATTAACCAGCGAGGATTTTCTGTGAATTTTGCTACTGTTTGCAAACTGTTGCCGAACTGTATATTTGTTACTGGATTTTGATTATTGGATTATCCCTGAACTGAACTGTTTGATGACTCACTGACTTTACTGTGTATGAATTCAGATTGATTGATGGACTTTGCATACTTCTATTTCCAGGGAAGAAAAAACCTATTTTTCTACTCTGTGTCTCTGCATTCTGGTTTGTGTATTCTACCACACCACTCTCACAATGTTTCGCTTCACATTCATTCTCCTAACAGGGGACTATCCTTAGCACACCTAACATTAGAACCATCATTAACAAGGTACAACAAAGAATGTTCTTCCATGTCAACTCAGAAAGTTCTGGCTGCCCTTGAGTTTAGAACCGAATTTAAATACATTTTCCATTATTCCTGAGAACTTTCTAACAACCTAAATAGAACAAAAATATTCCCTTGATTTACTGAGGATGTGTTGGTAACAAATGGGAGGTTTGAGGGCTAGACAGATTATGAAGACTAAATTGAAAATAGTATTAGAGTGTGATCTTTTGGAAATGCTTTGTGACAATGAAGAAATCACACATCTTTTAAAACTGGGAAAGATGTTTTTACAATATCTACACCAGTAGCTCATTGTGAATGTTTTGCTTTTTTGTTGTTTTCTGTTGCAGATAACATGTCTTGCACCTAACTTGGATTGTATATTTCCAAAAACTAATGAGATGACAATAGTGTTTTCCTGTCTGTTATTATGTAATTATTTGCATCTTATTGGGTCCAGGAATGCGGTGCTTTGAAATCTGAGGCAATCACCACCATGTTTGGCCTTGTCCTTCTTCAACAGTAAAAACTTGGGGTTGAGGACATTAACAAGGGGAAGGGAAGAACTTAAGAGGTTAGGTATGATAATGACAATATCATCAAAACATTAACAATCATTATAATCTAACTCAAAATGGGAAGTCTTGGCTAAGAGGAATACATTAGGCCATATGTACTTTATAAAGGAATGCATTCCACTGATACAGAAAGACCCATTTGTATTGAAAGGATGTTTTAAAATTTCCACACTGCAGAGCACCTATGTAACTCCTTGGATATAGGGCCTAGAAAGAACATATACACGAACCTGGGGCACAAATATCATACAGCTTTTTGTAACTCACTGAATAGTGAATAGACCCAAGAAACAGGATACAAGAATCTGGAACCCCATTAACAGGAAAGAAAGCCATAGCACCAGAGGTGAAATTCAGCAGGTTCTAGCTGGTTCGCTAAAACTGGTAGTAAATTTTCTAAGCAATTCAGAGAACCGGTGGTTAGAAGAAATCTCCTTTCCCCCCACTTTACAGGGTTAATCCTGTACGGAAGGCAGGGAAGAAACATTCTGGTGTTGTTTCTAGCCTAATCTTTATTGTCCTGCTTACAGAAACTGCCCAACCAGTCACATGACCCCCCCTCAGTCACGCCCACCAAGCCACGCCCACAGAACCAGTAGTAAAAAAAATTGAATTCCACCACTGCATGGCATCCCCTAATTTAGCATAATACACTGTCATAAGGAAGAAAAGAAAGACAGCTCTGATTATTTCTTGCTGTCATCACCAAAGTTCCTCAAAAGCTGAGGCTAACTTACTGTATATGAAAAGTGACCATGTTAAGTACATTTATGCTTTTTAATTAAAGTATATTTTAAGTGTAACTTTGATCTCACCTATTCTTTTGGAATGTAGCCCAAAGGGATACCATTCAGGCTGTGAGTAGACCTCTTTCCAGCAAAATAGATTTTTTTTTTTTTAATGTAAGAATGAATTCTGAGGATTTGGGGGAAAAGATGATCTCCATAAAATGTAGACAAGGAAGGAATTGTGTAGGGTTTTTTTTAGGTTCTCCCAAGTCATTTGCATGTGAAAAGGACTTATATCATCCCTATATAGATACATCAGCTCCCTCTATACCTACAGTACAATATAAGGAAGTCAGGGACATAATTACACAATGCTTATCTGTAGATTGTATACATTTTTTTTTCACCAGAATTACATTTTCTTTTAGGATGTTCATTTTGATTAAGTTGGGGCACTTAATTCATCTCTAATTAAAGCTCCAACTTGTTCATTTTGCCAGAAAATTTAAAAGGCAAATGATGACACACATTTCAGCCATTTATTTAACATCAACTTGCATTTCTTTTATTAGGTTTTATTTTTTGTGTGAAATACCTAAAATGATACTAACACTGAATATTCCTAGGCAGTTTTATGTCTACAACATTACTTTGCTTGAGGGAACAATTAAAATCATAAGCAATCAATGATATTTTTAAAAGTGAAGTTTGAAGATAACATTTACTAGAGATTTTTTTTTTTTTAATAACAATGACAATAATTCACAAACAATTTCCTGGATTGAAACATGGTGTGCCAACATGTTTGTTACATGTTAGCTTATCTTCATTAGATTTGTGACAGCCTCATCTTATCCCCTTATTATGTACTAATTTTCTGATGATCTGTTTAGATTAGAATATTTCCATATGAATTAAAGTCCGAAAGGTGTTCATAATACATATCTTGAACATTCTTAATCTGCTTAAATTATATAAAAATACTGACTTCATATGATACTATAAATGTCACATGTGAACAGTGGTAGAGCAAGTAAATCCTTCACTACTATGAATATTTTTGAGTTGTGGCATTACTGAAATTAAACAACTAAATTGAGTAAATTGTTGCTAGATAAGTTATTGTAAATAATGAGATGATTCTGTAAGTGTAAATAAAGACAAGCTGATCCTTAGATATTAATTTCTGCTAAGGAATGCCTCATTAGTAATAAGATTATATTAATTTATTATCTAGTTCTTTAGAAGAACCTCCCTAGCAATAATTCATAGTATTGAGAAATACAAAAGGGGTCGATAACCCATGACCACCACACTGAACACTCTGAACACACTTACACACATAGATATATAAATATAGAGATTTATTCACATAATGCAGAAATGCATTAACAGATTCACAGACATCATATTCACTTAGACAACTGAATCCATTCCCACAACCTGAACTATATATAAGTGTATGTGTGTGTGTGTATCAATGAACATATGTAATGCATGGGTAAAAGAGATTTTAATTTGCTATCAACACCAACTGGCACCTTTTTTTTGTTAATCATGGCATCAGGAGGTCATAGATCTTGAACAAGATGGCGCATGTTGGAAAGTAAGAAAATTTTTAACCTGTGTTTTTTTTTCTCTGTCTCCTGAGATCAATATTTGCTGATACCAATGTTATGCAAGATTGAATCAAAACATTCCTGATTGCCTGTTTGGATGCGGATAATTACATAAGTACATAAATATATGCACTGAGTATCTCTACCATACAGTTACGGTATCATCTCTGAGCTGCTAAAGCTGGATGGTCACAAGTTGGCAGTAAAGGGTTAGAGGTTTTTTCCATCTTTTTGCTGCCATTACTGGTTGCCTGATTTTTTGGAAAATTGACAATAGCCATCCCAGTCCTTTTGTATGCAGAATTGTAGAAAATGAACATAACAGGCTTGATAAGTTATATAGGTGTGCCAGAAATTTGTGCTTACTTATAGTATTTTTGAGTGTATAAGATGCACTTGAATATAAGTTGCACCTAGGTATAGAGGAGGGAAACAAGAAAAAAATATTCTGAACCAAATGGTGTAGTAATATGTTTAATAAATTATAGCAGAATAATATTTCAACCATGTAAAATCAACAGGGGTATTAAGAACCTTCATCACTGTCACTAACACATGAGAAGAGACTTTAAAGTTCAATAACTCTTCTAATTTTCTGGAAACCCCAAGAACTTATCATCACTAGTGTCAGAATTTAGGAAGCTCAGTTCCTCACAGTCAAGTCAAGTCAAGTCAAGTCAAGTCAAGTCAAGTCAAGTCAAGTCAAGTCAAGTCAAGTCAAGTCAAGTCAAGTAGGCTTTATTGTCATTTCAACAATATACAGTACAGTACACAGTGAAATGAAACAACGTTTCCCTAGGACCAAGGTGCTACATCAGACAACGTAGATAAAAAAGAAACTACACATACCTCTAAAACTAAAAACTTAGAAAAAAAAACTAAATACACAAGTATTTATGGTTCCAGTTTCTTTGTGTTGAGGAGTCTGATGGCTTATGAAAAGAAACTGTTACATAGTCTGTTTGTGCAGGCCCAAATGCTTCTGTTCCTCTTTCCAGATGGCAGGAGAGTGAAGAGCATGTATGAGGGGGGTGTGTGGTCAGACCCAATATTTCCAGATTTACGGATGCAGCGTGTGGTGTAAATGACCATGTCAGAGGGAAGAACAACCCCAATGATCTTCTCTGCTGTCCTCACTATTCGCTGTAGGGTCTTGTGATTCAAAATGGTGAAAATCCCAAACCAGGTGGTGATGCAGCTGCTCAGGGTGCTCTTGATGGTCCCTCTGTAGAAGGTTGTGAGGATGTGTGGTAGAAGCTGTGCCTTCCTCAGTTTCCTCAGAAAGTAAAGACATTGCTGGGCCTTCCTTGTTATGGAACCAGTGTTGAGGGACCAAGTGAGATTCTCCATGAGGTGAATACCAAGGAATTTGGTGCTCTTTACGATCTCTATGGAGTAGCCTTCGATGTTCAGTGGGGAGCGGTCGTGTTGTGTCCTCCTGAAGTCAACAACCATCATTGATATCACTTTCTTCACTATCTTCATATATAGTAAATTTATTAAAAATAAAAATAAAAATAAAACTAATACAAATTATAAGAAAAAGAAAAAATAGAAAGTCTAGAAAAGAAAAAAGAGTAAACCACAAAAGAAAATAAAGAAAAATATCAGAGATGGGCTGCTACTGGTTTGCACCGGTTCTCTAGAACCAGATATTAAGATTCAGAGAACTGGTTGTTGGAAGAAATCTTTTCTCATTTTACAGGACTAATCCTGCAAGGAACACATTGTAGTGTGCCTGTATTTCTAACCTAATCCTTAATTACCCTGCTGCTTTAAGTGTTTTCAGAAACTGCCTAGCCTTAATGGTTCTTGGTAGTATGCCCAAAGTATCTATCTCCAGCCTGAGCAGCTGAGCTTTTCTGGAGTCCCACCCACAGGGCTTGTCTTTCTTAAAGATTGTTAAAGGGTTGTTTTAAGCTTTTTGGAGTATACTTCCAACACGGCTGGATTGGAACAGCTATTTGCAGAAGGGTTGGCATATCCATAGAAGAAATGGCTGAGAGGCAAGATGCAAGCTTGGCATTCTGTTTGATTTTTTTTTACTCCCTTTCTGGGCGCATGTGATCTTTCCTTAAATGATTGGATGATTACCTAAGGATATCTTGTGAGGTGAGTGAGACCAGCTGGTATATTTAAGAGATGCAAATGGGTCTAATGATTGCTTCTTTTCCTGGTGGGAAACTGTGCTTTGTCAATTAACTGAGCACAGGAGTCTTTTGTCTATGGGGATTCTTCAGTCATCCAGGTCATAGTTGTCTCAAAAATGCTTTTTTCAAGAGGCAACTGGACTTTCTTGGTTTCCAGAAAGTCCAGTTGCCTCTTAAAAAAAGCATCTTTGGGACAGGAGTCTCTTGCATTGCTTCAGAGAGGCCAAGGCACATGATTGCTCACTGGTAATAAGTAGATCCTCCTTTTAGTTTTCTCTCATGATAATATGGCATAGTAACATAGTACCAATTGTAGAAAGTTAGCACCCACCCCTCTCCTAGAAGAATGAAGTATTTTGAGAAATATTAAAAAGAAAGAATACATTTTCCTGAATGAGAAATGGAGAAACGTGTTTTCTTAGAGGAAGAAAGCAGCTCCCACCTTCCTTAATAGCCCACAGAAGATGTCATCACTTAAGAGATAAAGAGATAGATAGCTTTATTCAAGGCAAAAATTCCCTGCAGCAAGGTCTAAACAAAGACAGAATGGGAGTAGCCCTCATTCAAGATGTTAATTTGTTAATTTGTCTCTTTAGCATTTTGTAGCCCAAATATGCCCACCCACTTTCTGGAGAGCTTAAATGACCTCTCTGCTAAAGGACTTCACTTTATGAGCAAGAGTTCACTGTATTTTAACTATTTTAATTCTTCAGGGTGCTCTGTCACCCTGTCTGATTTGTAACTCCGGGTTGCAGGTATTGCTGAGGAAAAGGAAGGTATTCAGATAGAATGGTTTGGGTTTCCATGACAGCTGTGACTATTGATCTTCAGTGTGAATTCCCTCATTTCTAATCTAATTAGGGCAGCTTTTTGCAAGCAAAGGAGCTTTTTGTAGTTTTGTACAGGTAATCCTTGACTTACAACAGTCTATTTAGTGACCATTCAAAGTTGCAACGGCACTGAAAAAAGTGACTTATGTCCATTTTTCACACATACAATTGTTGCAGCATCCCCACGGTCATGAGAGGGCAGGCGAAGCGAAGCGAGACATCGAGTTGGCCATGTCCACTCAGTCACATGACCACCAAGCCACACCCACACAGCCAGTCATTAGGGCAGAGAACCAGTTGTTAAAATATTTGCAACCCACCACTGAAATATATGGAATGTCTGCTTTTATTACTGCTTTTATCACAATAATTCTGGTATCATCTTCTCTTAAAATACAACAAATTATTTCTTCTTCCCATGTCCCATCTCTTATCTATAAAATAATTGTTAAAGTCTCATTGTTGGGTCTTGATCAGCAAAATTCCATTAATGGTTAGCAGAGATAACAACATACAGTATGTATTTTAACTCTGATCAAATAAACCAGCTCTACGTTCCTTCCTTTTATTTTTTTTAAATTTTGATCTTTAATCCCTTCCGATATTGTCTCAGAATTTCACTTCTTTTCATTTCTTCATTGTTTCTTTTCACAAACTTCTTTAACAAGCCTCTTTTGTAAATTCAACATAGAAAGTAATCCAACTGAATATTTTTATTTGATATTTATATATTCCTTTGAATGATTGAAACCTTCATCTGGTTTCATTTGAATATCCAATATAGCATCTTCTCCATATAATTCTTGTAGCCTATGAATTTTAAATCCACTTTCAAAGTGTTCTCAGTCTTGTTTTATGAAATATATTCTCCATATAGTCTTCCCAAGTCTGAACAGCAGTTTGTTCAGATTTTTCCTTTCCCTAAAATTATTTTATTTATAAAATAAATACATTATAAATGTATCAATTTATCTTATTCATAAAATAAGCATGAAGGATTGAAGCCAACATAACACTTCCTTCTCCCACTTTTCTCTACATCCAAACCCTGTGAAATTTGGTTGGTTGAACAGATTTGTCAAATTACCCAGTGAACTTCTGTGAATGTGGGCTTCAACCTAGGAATCCTAGCCATCTGTGCAACAGCTTAACTATTACACTGGCTGTCTTTATTATGAATTAATAAATCATGTTCACAAAACTGAAGAGTTTCAGCTTTGCTTCTTTTCTTAAATGAGCTAGGAAAAAACCCAAGAAGCTATAATTAAAATATCCTCAATTCTTGTTATTCCTTGTTTTAAATACTGTAATGTTGTGAACTTTGAAGATGATTTTTAAAAATGCTCTCTGTCATTTTCAAAAAATTCATGGCTATTAGTTCAAAATGCTGATCATCACAGAATAATAGTCAGGTCATACATTAACTGATTCTGCTTCAGATGTTTTTGTTTCTGTCCTGTGTCTGTAATAAAAATAAGATTATAGGCATTAAAATATGAAGGTTTCCGTCTCACTAGCTTTTAATAGACCAAATGTATCTCTAGTTGAGGTCCAATGAATGTCATAAATTGTTTTTAATTAACAGCTGACTTACTGGCTCATTTATTTGCAGCTACAATGAATTGAGACCTCATGAAATGTAGTCTGACAAAAGATCTAATTTGTCTTTTTTCTCTAGCTGTAATATTTTATCTATCTATCTATCTATCTACCTATTCATTTATTTATATTTCATATATCTTAACTGCCCAACTCCCTCAGAGAGCAGCTCCGGGCAGTGTACATTGCAACCAGTAAAATTTACATTAAAATCAGAATTAATTTAAGATTAAAAAGTTTTAAAATTATAAAAATAACATAACATTTCAAAAGATGAAAAGTTCAAAGATGGAGGGAATTGTTGATACAGGAGAAGCGGGGCTTTCCTTGGACCAGCCAGTCCCATAGTGATGTGGTCCTCTTTGTCCCCCACGCAAGGCCACAAAGCCAAGTTTTGACCCCCTTGTGGAAGACAAAGAGATTGGGGGCTTAGTTCACCTCGGAAGGTGCAATGCAAAGGCAGTGGCAGAGAAGGCCCTCCTCCTAGGCCCCGTTGGTGGAAATTTTTGACTGATGGAATCTGCAGCATACCTGCCCTGCCTGAATGAGTGGGATGGGCTGATGTAATGGGTTAACTCAGTTCTTTAGGTAGCCAGGCTTAGGTAGGGTGACCATATTTTGATTTCCAAAAAGAGGACAATCGAAAAAAAAAATTGAAAAAAAAGCGCGGCCTCGAGACACAAATTCCCTTCTTTCTCTCCCTTCTTCCATCCTTCCTTCCTTCTTTCTCT
>JAEANM010005989.1:0-19010 GCA_017656035.1 Myanophis thanlyinensis
AGGGGGGCTGCGGTTGCAGGGCGGGAAGGGCTCGGAAGGAAGGCTGGAAGGAGGAGAAGGAAGGAAGGGAGAGAAGGACGGAAGGGAGAGAAGGAGAATGGAGAGAAAGGAAGGGAGAGGAGAAAAAGGAAGAAATGAAGGAAGGAAGGGAGAGGAAGAAGGAAGGGAGAGGAGGAATGCGGCCGGCCTCCTCCTCAGGCCAGGGCAGACAGAGCGCATGCTTGCGCTGGCAACCCCGCCACTTGCCAGCGCAAGCATGCACTCTGTCCGCCCGCCCCCAAGCAGAGCGGACGGGCTGCTGGAGGAGAGGGGGGGGAAAGAGGGGGGGAACAGCTTGGACGTCATGGGCCGGGTAAATGCACTCCATGGGCCGCATGCATCCCGCGGGCCGTAGTTTGAGGACCCCTGATCTAACCACTTAAAAAAGGTTTTGGGGGGGATTTTCTGCTTTATATTTGAAATGGAGCAATAAAAATATATTCCACTATGTTGCTATTGCTGAAATACTGGTTTCAGTAGCTTTCATTTTAAAGATGGTGTCAATGTAGAATCCATTTTATGCATTTTCCACATGGCAAATAAAAATATTAAGATAGTGAACTAAATGAAAAATCAGTGGGCCCAGATGGGTCTTCTTCAACAGATGCTTTCTAGGACCACCATCACTCTATGAGAAAGCAACTAAACTAGGTTTCTGAAGAAAGCTGAAGCCATTAATGTAAACTTCTAAAACAGACTTTAGAAACGACAAATGGATATTGAGGAAAGAACTGAGTTTTGTGTATACAACTGCATCTGCATATAACATTTACATATAAATGAGAATATGTCTGCAGGCAGAGTTGTATATGAAATAACCATGCTGTTGAACTCTCCCTCATTTTGCTAGAATATCATGAGGTACAAGAGCCTTGTTGCTCCTGGGCTAGTCTGTTTATATTAATATTCCAAACCAAATAGATACAAAACAGCTTGTCTGAATATTGGTTATAAACAGCACAACCTGGCAATTGTGAAAGAACTAAGTTTTCTGCTACTTTCTATTTGAACTCAATTTAAAAGGCTACTCTTAAGCTCTAAATGGCTTGTGCAATAGAGACCTGAATGTTTGTGTGGTGAGATAGGAATGCATTCAACCATTAGCTGTCTTTAGAGGTCTAGTTACTATACCTTTACCTTCTAAAATAGTTGTAAAATAGATACCTTTTCATCTGGGGCATTTAATGCTTAGGTCTGGCCTTTCATTTCAGTACATTTAATTACCCACTTACTGTTTGGGGGCAACAGTTAATAAGAAATTTTATTCCTTTCTAGCATTTAATAGAATCCTAATTTCTTGTTTCGATTGCTTTTTGACTCTACCTTACCGCGTTTTCCTTTGTTATTGGTGGATAGCGTTAGTTAGCTAAGAGGTGTGAATCCAGATATTTTAATTAGTTAACACTGAATATGTAATAATCTTACCTAGAAATAAGACCCATTGGAGTAAATAAGAAATATGTGCAGAATTGAATCATAATTAGAATGAGGTATGTATGTATTTATTTATTTATTTATTTATTTATTTATTTAATAACTGTGCAAATTATTCAAAAGAAGTTTTCCACAAAAAATGCTAGATGGTCTGAAGCACCTCTCTTTAAAGTATTGAAGCAGCCACATCCTGTGAATACATGAGTGCATGCATGTACACACACAGGTACTGTACCCCACTTTGCTACTGGCCCTATCAGCAATGTTTCTAAGCTTGCACATGCAGGTAGTTGGAAATAACTTTTGAAGCAGACATACAGGCCTTCCGAAGGAAGTGGTTTCTTCAGTGTTTTCAAGGAGAAATGCTTTGTAAGTGCTAACAAGCTTTGCAAAGCACATCTTTCAAATATTTAGCACACTCTACCGTCCAGCTTCTACAATCTACATGAACCTCTTAGTATCGTTCATTGTTGTAATGCTCTTTCTCAGAATAATTTTTCTTCATGTTCATCTGCCTTATTCAGTGTCCTTCACTCTGTGATGAATTGAACTGCATATTAAATCATCCCCTCTGTCTCTCCTAAGGAGACAAAAGACACTTGAATGAAGGGCAGGCTTTCATGCTGTTTGCCTTACTGAAATTTATAGAATTACTGTGAGTCTGCAAGAATTATCTTTGATTACTTGTACTGTACACATGTAACCAAGCAATAACATTAATCACAGACATAAACAAAAAAAGTAGTAACCCAATATGGCATATTCCTTCTGACCAAGAAACCTGTTACAATTCCATATCTAGCACTGTGGTAGCTTATACATGTAAATGAGATCAGGTCTATTGCAATCAGAAACCCTTGGATGCCCAATAGCCCTGATGACTGTGGAGTAAGTACCATTTATTTATCTATTGGGTTGAGTTGAGCTTCCAACCATGTCACGCACAGCCACTTCTTTCCATATTTCTTATCTCTTTAGCCAGTCAATACGTTGTACGTCACCCCCAGAGAACTGCTTGCCATTTTCAATTCAGTGCTCTCAACTGTTCTCAGATTAGGGTTGAGAAAGTCCAACTTTGAATGTAAGATACAATCTAAGAACAATATCACTGTCATTTGATTTTTTTTTGTTGTTGTTGTTGCATATACAACCTTGTGTTCTATAAGCAGAAATTTTCAAACTTTTGATTCAATATGAAGTTGAATCTCTGGATATTGCCTGTAAAGCATTTTTGAAGCTTCGAACAAGCAGTCTATTTGCACCTGTACAAAACTGAAGTTCTATGTCTGGTTTCATTATTTTTTTCAGAAATATAAAAACTGCTCAGCTCCAGTTTGTGGTGATTGTCACTTCCTGATCATTCTGGAAAACCTACTGTTTCAGGATTTTATCATAGTGCTGATAAAATTCCATCAACTCAAGTTTATTGTACAAATCCAGCCATTTTGGGTTGTTGGAGTTTCCAAGACAGTATTGGATCTCATCCAGCATCCCTGCATCATCTCAGTGATGATGAAAAATATTCATTCTCTGTGATAGAAAAGACATGTAAAGAACCCCCAACTTATTGAGATTTTTTTACATTATTTACTTTGTAGAAGTAAGCTAGATAAGCTATCTACATTTGCATAATTTGGAGTATGTTTTTAAATTCTATTTTGTATCTCTGTCCTTCAAAGAACAAATCCAAGGGCTGTATTCAAGCAGCTGCTGTGAATGGAATCCCTTTTTCTGGATTCAATATTGACAATAGTGGATAATCATGAGGATAAATTATCTATTTGTGCATTCTTTTTGTCTGTATTTGTCAGTGGGCATAAGCAAAATCTATCAGATGTTTACATCTTTCATGATATGTGATGTAACTCTGCCATAGTGTAAAACATCACAAGTCACTTTCAGTGGTGTGAATTATAATGCATAAGCACTATGTCTGATGTCATCATTTCTTTCCTTTTCTGAAAGCTTGTTTGAGTCATCTTGCCCATTGCTATGCCCTCTTCACTTGCAGTAAAGAGCTCCGGGGTTGTGGCATTCTGATTACATTTGGCAAGAATCTGTTACAGTAATTAACAAATTTTAAAAAGCATCACAGCTGTGATATGACTCAAAGCATTCACAACAACTTGATTTTTCTCTGAATACTTGCATAGGCCTTGTATGCCCATTATATGACTGTAGAATGTAATATGTTTAAAAGACTGGTGTCTATCCCTTTCCATAATGCTGTCTTGAGGTTTTGCAGATGCACCTCATTATTTTTTTAGTGATTTTTTAAAAAGTTTGTTCTTTAATTGTAATGTAATGTTTAATGTTTAATGTTTGTGTCTGTGAAACCAGTGAATTGTAACCTTACTGTAAGTGGTAGGTCTCGAATATCAAAGTATGGAAAAATAGGGAATTTGCTGATATCTCCCTGGATCAGCATTTTAAACTTTCTGGGTCAGAATTGTTGAACTTCATTGTTGTACCTATCACTGATGAAACAAAGAGCTAGGTTTCAGTCTGAAATCAGTCTCAAGGGTCTTATGGAAGAAAGTAGCTCATGAGACTATTTAGGAGTTTCCTTCCACCAATAGAAATTATTCTTTCTGCTTTGCAGAAAACAGTGTGGAAGAATTATAATGTAGTTAGTATTTTTTAAGATGAATAATGCAAGAAATTATTGTTTCGGATTGAATACTGTAAAAAAAGGTTGCAACAACAATAAGCACTACAACATAGAACTTATTTAAATGGGCAGCCTTCCCACACCTTAACTGAAACCTCTGAACACATCTATATGTTTAATTACAATACTACTCCACAATTTAGTAATAAAACCAGATCAGGTGTTTATATTTGTTAGTGATTTTTATGTATAGATGGTATTCAATTAGAGTGTCAAGTGATTTGAAAATATGTGCTGCTTGGTAGGTTAAGGCAATAAAAGACAATATAGAAAAATAATTTCAATTATTTTTATATAGAAAATAATATAGAAAAAGAAATTTGTAATAATTTAGATAGTTGGGTCAGTTATCTTTTCCTGATTGCCTTTAGGTTGTATTTTGCTAAATGTTTTTCTCAAATACCCCACATACATTTTTCAGTCTGAGACTGAAATATAATATGGACATTTATTTGAAACTCCTTATATGATATTGTTAAGCTGTCTGATATATAGACATTCCTTAATTCAGTTTAAAAAAACACCAGATTGAGCAATTTGCTTTATGATGATATATTTGTAAAGCAGAGACAGGCAATTTTTCATGGCCTGACAAATGCATTCAACTCCCCATCCCCACTAAGCACTGCAATGTATGCGGACAGCAAAAATTGTTTTTGAAATATGCAGAAATAATTATTTAAAAAGATACTGAGATATACAGAAAGATAAAATCAGAGTGGTATAGAGTGAATAATAATATTGATTTTTTAAAATGTTGGTTTTCTTCTCATTTTCAGTGGAAATCATAGAGAATTCCAGAACCAAAATATAGCTGCCTACTCCTGTATAAAAGTAACATAGGAAGTAGAATTGTAGAGAAAATTAGCATTAATATATTGAAATGATGCTTCAATCTGGTAATTTTCCCAAGCGAAGTTGTCATAGAAGTGGGAAAAGGAGTAGCTGACACTGAAAGTGCAGCGAACCATATAATTTATTTTGCATGTATGCTGGGCCTTCAGTGTGTGTGTGTAGGTGAGAGAGAGAGAGGGAGAGAGAGAATATTTTATCTAGGAGAAAAGCAACACTTTTCATTTCAACAATTTCTATATGGTAACATTGGGGCCAATACTATCCAAGAAAAAAAATATCCCAGTATTTGCATTAGGTATTTTTGGGGCCATAGCTCTTTTTAAATGGACTTTTTCAATTCTACACTATCTACAATAAAACACTTCGGAACTAAGCATCTTTCTTGTTGATGCATACATACAGATGGTTTTAAAGGTTTCACACAAAGAGTAAAAATCCAAAAGCATTTCAGACTGGAAATATTTTGCCTTTGAAATGGTGTGGGAGAGAATTCCCAAAGAGAATTCCTAATGGAATTCAAAGAAACCTTGCATGTTAATAAATAAAATAATATCAATGCAAGTGACTTGATTAACATGTTAGATTAGGCCCAAGAGGCCAACTCCACCTTTATTTTCTTAAATCTATTTCACATGGTTGTTACTGTGGAAAAGATTACATGAGAATTAAATATGCAGACTTGCAATTGTGACGTAAACAGAGGATGTAAAACTAAGTAACCAATTAAAATTAAGAGTTTTGTAACGCCAGTACTTTAAAGACCAAAAAAGGGACACGTGAATTTTTGAATTACGCAACATGCATGCTTGCTGCCTGACTGATGTTTAGTTTAAAAAAATCATGAAAACACCAGCCTGAACATTGTTGAGTAATAAATATGCTAGCAATTTACAAATATTTTTTGCTGTCACAATGTAGCAGGCTATCCTAGAATTAGAAGTATGACTGTTTTGGAAGGTCTTCGAAGTTTAGTCTGAGTAGAGCTATTACCAGAATGCATTAATTACTTATTTATTTTTGTCCTATGTATTTTGCATAATGTTTTATTATATTACCTTAACTATAAACCATCTGCTCATTAGAATCTGTAGGATTAAAGCAGTATAGAAATTTAATACATAAAAATTGCTACATGAGCATCTATAAACTTAGGTACCATCCAGTGTCAGACATTATAGGAATGTCTGATTTAGACTTGGGTGGTTTAAAATAGATGTTATTAGACCTCCACATAATAATTAATAGTTAATACAACAACTACCACAACAACAATAATAGCTACTGTTATGTTTCATTATTGATTATTAACAGTTGATGGTCACAACCAGTTTGCTACACTTTCAATAATATGGCCAGAATAGTAAATACATATTGAGGCTTGCAAAGATGATGTCTACTTTGGAATCCTGTGAAAATGAGCCATGGAGCTACAGTATTTGGTGCATCATATAGGTAGTCCCTGACTTATGACCACAATTGAGCCCAAAATTTCTGTTGCTAAATGAGACATTTGTTAAGTGAGCTTTGCCCCATTTTACCACCTTCCTTGTCACCATTGTTAACTGAATCATTGCAGTTGTTAAGTTAGTAATATAGTTGTTAAGTGAAACTGCTTCTCCATTGACTTTGTTTGTCAGCAGGTCGCAAAAGGTGATCACATGACCCCAGGACACCTGAAACCTCATAAATATGAGTCAGTTGCCAAGCATCTGAATTTTGATCACATGACCATAGGGATGTTGCAATAGTCGTAAATTTGAAAAACGGTCATAAGTCACTTTTTTCAATGTTGTTGTAATTTCAAACAGTCACTAAATGAACTGTTGTAAGTCGAGGGCTATCTGTATTAGGTATATTCAGTATCTTGTGGGCTATAAATTAGTAATTGTTAGTATCAACATTAATAGATTAATGTTGATTAATATATAGATGAATAAATTAGATCACAGTTAGGCATTGATTGTCTCACGCGGGGGAGAAGTGATTCACAGGAGAACTACGATAAGAACTTTTTGTATCTATTTAATTCATAAGGTATAAAACTCCTGTTTGCTTATCTTTTGATACAGCAATGAACAAAATTGTGTGTCTCACTAAGATTATTGAAACTATTTTTTATATTGCTTTGTTGACACTAGGCATGACTCTTGATGCAAGAATCTTTGTAGTATACTGGCCCCCATTACAAGTACTGTAGGCCGGTAAGTTAATCAAGCAGGCTTCATGGTACATAATGGCAAGTCCCACTTTAAAATAATGCACTCACTACTGAGCTATTGAAAAGGCAGAATCAAGATGATTGATGTAACCAAAGTCCCTTTGTCTGCACCAATATATTAGAGATTTTCCAAGGACAGAGCCATTCCCTGATAACATTATCAGGACTTCCTGCTTCCACCCATGAGAGCGATGTAAGTGCACACTCACCACTTTTATTGATTGTTTGACACTTCTAAAACCAGAAAGCGTGCCCAAAGGTTATAGGAAAGGAAAGCCTAACAAACTGCTCTGGAAGTATGCTGATTAAGACCGATCAAATGTTATCAATTTGAATAGAGAAGCACCATTGATCCCAAGTAAATCAGTTTTTACAGAATTTGGAAATCAAAACATTGGTGAAAAGTTCTTTAGAGCTTAATATAAGAAACTTTAGAGTTTATGCTGCAGCCTGTTCAAAACCAGGCCGCGGAAGTGGTGCGCAAGCATATGTGGGCGAAGCTGCATTTGTGAAATAGGTGTGTGCACGCACAAAAGCATCTGCTCCCCTGCTGCCAGTGCTTGTGCCAGTCCGCAGAGCCAGAAAGGTTGGAGATCACTGCTTTATGGGAGTAAAAGGCACAGGCATGCTTTGGAGATATAATAGGATGATGTGGTCTTATTGTATTAAAAAACTTATTGATAAAAGCCTGGATTGTGCAATAAACCTTTTGCCCATTTCTTGTCCTTCACCAATATCTTTTGATAGGATAGCTAGAATGCAATATAGATCCATAAAATTATGAACATCACTAATAACTGCCCCAGATCTCAAAATCTGTCTGTCTGATTTAGGCACAGGGAGTCCTCGACTTACAACAGTTTGGTGACTATTCAAAGTTACAACCACACTGAAAAAAAGTGACTTATGACCAGTCCTTGGGCTTATGACCACCACAATGTCTCTGTTGTCACATGACTGACTTGGCTACCTACATGTATTTATTATAATGATGGCAGCATTCTGGGATCTTGTGATCACCATTTATGACTTTCCCAGGAACCTTCCCATAAGCACAGTCAATGAGAGAATCCAGATTCATTTACTCATATGATTCACTTAATGACAGTGGCAAAAAAGTCTGTAAAATTGATATGGCTCATTTAATGACCATATCACTTAGCAATAGACATTTCAGTCCCAATTGTGGTTATAAGCTGAGGATTACCTGTAAAGTAAATTAATGTATTTAATCTTTCCCTCTTTTTATCATATTCAAAACTATAATTTTAGTAGCAATTTTGGAGAGGTTTGAAGAACTATATCAAAAGCATTTGGAAGTTGCATGTAGCTCTGGGTCTCCTCAGATACATGCCCCCTTGTTTTATACCCAATCCCAACTTTTAAGAAATACGTTTTCAGCTCCATGCTTTTTCAGTGTTTTATTGCTTTATTTGAATATTGCTGCAATCTGAATGAAAGTGCTCTCAACAGAAAAAAAAATAACGTTTTCTCTAACAGTTTAACCAGAAAGAAGTGAACATAATGGGCCTCTAAATCTTTTTTCTGCAAGCTGAGATTTTCTATAAAGTATACATAAAAGCAGTGAGGCTAAAAGCAGAGTGTTTTAAAAAGATGGGGTGCTATCATCTTAATAAAGTGAGAGCGCAGCTGTTCAACAGTTGCTGTCATGAATGAGGCGACACTTCAGGAGTTTCAGATAGTTGTCAATTTTGTGGGAGTCCCGACGCAAACAGTGCAACAGATTGTAGAAGGCGAAGAGGCGGGAATTTTCATCAGCCAATTGGAGGGAAGGGAGACCAGTCCATCTAGAATAGACTTCATTGCCTAAGTCACCTGGGCGAACCTAAGGAAAGTACAACATCAAAATAACCTTTGATGGTTTCACAGTTGTTAAATAAATTTTGGTTAATTTTTAAAACAGAGATGCACACCTTCCATACAAACCCACTTAGGAAGATAGATGGAGAGCTACACTACAAATAGAGGGATTCCTAAGAGATAAAATGTGTGCTTTAAACATGTTCTAGGTTTAAGATAATTGCTTTGCTCCTAAAATATCCCCATCTTAAATAAATCCTTCCATTCCCCATTATTCTGTCAGAGCTGAAGAAGCTTCTTGGATGAGAAGTAAAACGTCAAGAAAGCTTAGTTGCCTCCTGAAAAAAGCACCTTTGGGTATCCCCATCTTTGAACAGATAGGTTACATATACTTATACACTGTCCTTGGTCAATGACAATAACTGGGACCAGATCCATTGCTAAGGGATTAGTCACATAAAGGATGATGTCATATGACTGCACCACTTGGCAATGGCAATCCGGGCAATCCCCACTGTCATCCCTGAGCAAGCTTTGTGGATTGTTAAAAAAGCTCCAGATGGCTCACAATCAGGCAGGCAGGTAAAGCACAATGCAAATGTGACTGGATTGGGGATTCCTGCTGTCAGGTATAGAGGCTGCATGAATGGCTCACAAAATGTGGCACAAATGCAGCAGGGCCAGCTAGGGGTGGCTGCTGCTGGATCAGGGAATGGTGTGAACAATTTACCAGAGTGATTGTGATCTTTCCTACCAGCTTCCCCAAGCTGGCAAGAAAGATAACAAATGGCAATTGGAGGACACTGCAGCCATTATAAGCACAAATCTGTTGCCAAGCACACAGATCATGATCTCATGTCAGTGGGGATGCTATGACAGTCATTTTTTAGTCTCCTTTTTCAAAGCTGTTGTAATTTTGAATGATTGCTGAATAAATGGATAAACAAGGATTACTGATACAGATAGATATAGATACAGAGATATTGATATAGTTTTGTCATCAGTCTTTACTCCTGGTGACTGCCTGAACAAGTCTCTTCTGTTTTTTTAGCAAGATTTTCGGAAGTGGTTTACTATTGCCTCCTTCTAGAACTAAGAGAAAGTGACTGGCCCAAGGTCACCCAGCTAGCTTGGCACCTGGAACTGACAATCTCCTAATTTAATGCCTTAAATCACTGCGCCAAACTGTCTCTCATCATCTTTCAATGTGTGTGTGTATTAAAAAAGGGAGTCAAAATGTCTGGTTCCATCAGGTTTGATAGTACCAAAAATGCTTGTCGCCTATACTTTTTGCACTCCTGCCTTAGACAGGTGTAACATTATTGAAGATTTATCAGATAATTTGGAATCTGAGCAAATCTTGGCTTAAATCTTAAAATGCCCAGTCATTAAAGCAGGGTAAGGTAAATTCCTGGGATCAATATTGTATTTGCTTCTCACTATAATAAAAACCATTGATTGGTGAAAGAAGGCAAAATATACTGTAAGTCTTATCTGTTTACTTTGCAGCTCTAATATGCAAAGTGCATTCTAATTATCTTGTATATATATCTTGTCATGAACTTGTATTACAAAAGAGTGTTTCTTTTGGTGAAATATAAGTTAAAAAGTTCAGTCTGTTGAATACTTAATAATCTCAGTGCTGCTAAAATAATCTTTTAACCCATGTAGTGTGGCTGTCTTATTATTTATCTTTTTTATTATCTTCTTTACTCCCCCTTTTATTGGATCATCATCATTATTGTTGTTGTTGTTCTGTTGCTTTGCATGTACACTGAGTGCTTCTGTACCAGAGACAAGTTCTTTGTCTGTTTAATCACACTTGGCCAAGTAAAGTATTCAATTCAATTCAAAATATCTTGTACCAACATGTACAATGTGCAGACAGTGTTGAGCATTAGATTGGGAAAGTTTGCTGTAGATATTATATCCAGCTTGTATCATTTGACAGTTCAACAGAGGCAGCCTAAAAAGATCACCACCAGACTGAATAGCTTAAGATGGAAAAAGAGAAGCATTCTACCTGATGATTGTAGCTAACTCAAGAAAACAGTAGGGCTTGTCAAGATCCAATCTATGTATTAGTAATCTAGGACTTGTTTGCTAGTGAAACATTGGCCAGTAATGGTAATATGAAATGCTTGAACATGCAGGCATTTTCTGATAAGAGTTGTAAGCATGATTTGCACTAATTTGAGGATGGCAGTCATATTAGCTTACTCCTAGTAGATCAGGGAAAACAGCAAATATAACTCCCTACATACGACATGGTTGTAAAAAAGGTTTTGATGCCCTTGCTTAAAATGGATAATTGCTTTTTAGGCGTATTTAAATTTTACATAGAAAAAGCTGCCTAGGTGTCTTTCTGTAAAAAGTTAACTATTTCAACTGCTGAAAGAAAAGGCAAATATGAAAAGAAAATGATGGCATCCACCTTAAAATTGCTTAGAAAATACCTATTTTGATGTGTTTGCTTTCAATCACTGTCCTTCATTTTCACACCAGATTTTGAATATGACACATTAGAAATTAAGATAATATAATAAGGTGAATTCAGAAACATTCTTGGTTCAAGCAAGTATGGAAAAAAAGAATGTTAATACTTTTAATGTAAAAAATATATACTAGATATACAACAATGTTTATTTATTGCCTTCCTTTATGGCACAGACTTGCTTATTCTGTTACTTTTCTAAGGCACATTACTATATATGTTTTAAAAAATTATTGATTTCTATCAAACTAACTATATGACATATTAAGTATGTAATGTGAAGCTGAGTTTGAGATTTTTTTTTTGTAAACTAGTTTTTTTTTTAAATCTCAGCCTGTGTAGAGGGCAAGAGAAAGCTTGAATTCCCTCTTTGTAAGGAAATGTTAAAAAGAAAAAGAAAGATATTTATGAAAGTTATTGTTTTTTTCAGTACTTTCACGTGCAGGAGAATAATGTTAATTTTATAAAATATAAGGTAGGAGTAAGATAAAAGTTCTCCTAACCCTGTTTGCTGATTCTCAGTCTAGGTTTGGCCATGTTCTTTTTTTAGTGTTAAGAAAAAAATTACAACATCAGCTTTATGCTTTGTTGTTTGGCACTTTGTAATTTTTTTATTAGTAAGGAACAAGATATTTTGCTGCTTCTTTTACACGCCAAACAGATCCCCAGATTTTGCTGACACTTTTAACTTCTTTCTTTCTTTGAAGCATTTTAATCCAAACAAACAAAAAAAAACTTTCTCATTTTACACATTTTGAATAGGATTATGAGGCTGGAAGGACTTCAGAGGATTATTATTTTTTTTGACTCACCCGTCCAACTATTCTCTCCATCCCCTCAAGAAGTCGTTTATTTTGCTCCTCAATCTCCATGGCCTTCCAGAGAATAGTATCAGGAGCTTCCTTGATTTGTTCAACTTCAGAGACCAAATGTAATAGAGGATCATTCCAGGAACGGAGTACACTCAAAACTAGATTTAATAGGTCCTCATGCTGTTCATTGGCAACAAAAATGGTACAGTTAATGTGCAAAATCTACACAGGGATATGGATTTTTTTTTTTTATCAAGCCTACCTTAAAATGTCCTTACTGCAATTTTGTCCATTTATCAGATATAGCTAAACTACAGGCTATAGTGCAATTGCGAGGTGTTTTTCGTTTAACTGTAACTAGACAAGAGACTGCCCTAAAATACCAGACTCTCAGTGAATTATCTGCACTGCCAGTAGAAATCACTCCATTCATCTTTATTACATAAACGCCATTTAATCCAAAGATTAGCCTGAGCATTAATGATACATTTTTAGAAATAAGGGATCTAGAAAATATTTGAAGATATAATGGAAGATGTGATCTGTGGTAGGCCACTTAATATCTCATCCTGAAGCATTTATATTGTCTACATCAAATCCTGCAAACATGCCCAGACACAAGGCTGATTTCAAGTGTTTTCCTTCTGGGAAGATTTCTTTTCTTTTGAAACTTTGCCACTGCTTGAGGTGAGCTGAAAGATCAAAGGGCTCTTGGCTTTCCTAGGATCCTCCTAGCCATTGTGTTGTCCTTGAGACCTCTCCAGTGTTGACAGGATCATTTTCCACTTTCCTTACATTGCAAAAAATGCATCTATTCTGTGGCATAAATTTCCTCCTGCTTCTCTTGGGAGAATTGCTATTGTGGTAGTATATTGAAAGGCTCAAACATCCCAAGTAGCCCGTGCAAACATAGATAAATGCCAGACACATACATATCTCAAATATTTGTGGCACATGTTTTGCTTTCTGAAAAGGGAGATTATTCAGTGGATGAATGGCATTTGAAATTGAATCAATAGGCTCTTGAGTGATACCTTAACATTCCAAAGATTTCCTCTTCAAGTGCACATAGGAGAAACTTTCTTTAAAATGCTGTTATTCAGTAAGGTGTGTTTTATTTCCAAAACTAGAATATTGAGGAAACTTGTGTGATCAAGAGATCATTGCAATAAAATTCTAGCCCCTGACCTTTTAGAATTGTTTTTTCTGTTTTTGCCAGATGTATTTTTTTCCTCTCCTGCTAGAGAAAATATATATAGACTATTTTGTCTATAGTCTACTGTTTATGCATCTCTTCACACAAAAATACTGCCTCCCCATCTCTCCTTAGGACAGATAATGGAGATGTGCTTTCATCAACCCTCCCTGGATTTTTCCAGCCTTGTGAAAGATCAAACTTGTTTTGTATTGTGAACGTATTGCCTTTCTTTTTCATTCATAAGGGTCAGAGCATGCTTCCGTGTTTTGTGCTTTGCTTATTCCTACCATTTACAGAGGTGGAGCAATGGTATAGCTGTCCTTTTATAACTCTATCTATGGTAAGTGTGTGCTTTGAAAGGATTTCATCAGATTTCTGGTGAACTTGCTCACATCTGTCAACAAACCGAGTCAACTTACATGTATCTGCTGAGCTTGTTCTTTGTCTTCAGGAGTGGTTAGGGAAGAAGTATGGCAGCTGTTAACGGCCTTTGCAATAAAACCCCTGCCCTGAGCATAGCGTTCATCCTGACAGTAAACAAAGTTGACATTTAGTGAAGTAGATAACCTGGATTTTTGACGGGGGGGGGGGGATAGGCTGTTTCTTGCTCTCATTGGTTGATTTGTAAAAGGTATCCTAGAGTTATGGAGGGCATTAATTTTGTCTCCCAATCTTATTGCATGGCTTAGTCAAAGGTGATCTGCCTCTATGTATATTGTGAAAGGAAACCAGTTTTAAGCACCGTGTTTTCCCCATATTAATAAAACCTTCTTTATGGTACGAAGTGGCCCACATCCCCCAGTTCCTCAGAGTGTATATTTTCTGCCCTACTCCAAAATAACTTTCTTGCATGCATTTAGTTATTTTTCTCTGAGCAAATCTTTCACTTGGACATTTGTTACTTAGTCTTGCACAGTTTTCATTTTGTTACTTTAAATGACTTCTGTGTACAGAAGACAATGTTTTCCTTCTTCCACATCCTTTGTTGAGGTTCAGTTCCCCAGGGTAGATGAAGCTTTTGCTACAATGGATCAATTAATGAGACTTAACTATCTGCCCCAGTCCATTTCCTACACTTGCACCTTAAGAAATAGTAGGACATCTAACTTTAAAATGAATAGAGGCGAGCTTGTTTCACTGAGGAAAAGTATATTTAGAGCAGATTCTGAAAACTCTGTTTCTTATCTTAATTTGAAGATATGAAGCATAATATCTTGTGGGTTTCCAATCTAGAACTCCACTTGAAAGCTTGTGTAAAGCTTAGTTTATTATGGAGCTTTGATACATTTTCCACAAATACAGGTAGGTCTCCATTTACAACCACAATTGAGCCTAACATTTCTGTTACTAAAGGAGACAGTTGTTAAGTGAATTTTGCTCCATTTTATCAATAGCACTTATATACCGCTTCACAGTGCTTTCTGTCCCTCTCTAAGCAGTCAGCATATTTCCCCCAACAATCTGGGTCCTCGTTTTATCGACCTCAGAAGGATGGAAGGCTGGGACAACCTTGAGCTGGTGAGAATCAAACTCCTGGAATGAATAGTGAGGTAACCCTGCAGTATTGCATTCTGACCATTGCACCAGCACAGACCTTTCTTGTGTCAGTTGTTAAGAGAATCACTGCTGTTGTTAATTTAGTAATACTGTTCTTAAGTGAAACTGTCTTCCCCATTGATTTTGCTTGTCAAAAGGTTGCAAAAGGTGGTCACATGATCCCAGGACACTGCAACGATCATAAGTATGAACCAGCTGCCAAGCATCTGAATTTTGATCACATGAACATGGGGACGCTGCAACAGTCGCCAATGTGAAAAACAGTCATCAGTTATTTGTTTTCAGCGCTGTTATAACTTCAAACAGTTATTAAATAAACTGCTGTAAGTTGAGGACTACCTATAGCTTAAGAATCTTTGAATCTCACTAAGCAATAACATTTGCGTGGTACAACTTAGCAATAATAAAGGCAGTATTATGAAATTACATTTCCAAATAGATAATAAAACACTGAGCCAATACTTTATATTTTACCCATTGCGAAACTGAACCAGAAGAAATCAGAAAACTGATTTAAAAAAAAAAAAATCAAAATTGCCTTCATAAAATACCACTGGCTAACCTGAGGAAATTCAGATGTTATTGATATATAATTCTTGGCAAATCCAGAAATGATTATAGCTGACAAGGGGCACCTGGAGTTGTTGTTCAGGAACACATTTATTTATTATTTTATTTTTCAGCATTTCTATACCACCCCACTCCCAAGGGACTCGGGGCGGTGTACAGCCAATCTAAAAAAACGAACATATAAAAGTTAAAATAAAATTAAGAGCAGATTAAATCAATGGCCCAAACCTGATTAAAAATAATTAACTCCTAACCAATTAAAAATCCAATAAATTTAATTTATTTTAAATTTAAAAATTTAAATTTAAAACCCCGCTAAGTATTAGGCCAGACTGGCTTGTTGGAATAAATAGGTTTTTAATGCGCGCACATGGTTTAGCCTCTGCTATAGGATTAGTTTTTTCCTTATGCCAAAATACTTACAAATTCATTGAATATTTCAGCGGACAGAGAGTGGATGTAATGGGATAGTTTAACAGCCCGGTCAAAAAGGTCCCCAAGAGAAACCTGGCAGTTGTCGGGCCCGTTAGGGCAAATGGGTGAAGATGTTACACACTTCCTTGAAAGGAACATATTACCCAGCAGCATGGTGGCTAGAAACAGGCCTTGAAGACAAAAAGAAAAAAGCAGATACCCATAAAAGGAAGTAAGTCAAGAAAAAAAACCCCACTCTATTTAGTATTCTGCAACCTCTTACTTTAATGCTTGACTTCTTTAATAATCATATGTGAGGAATTCAACCTTTTCACCTTAGCAGAGATAGGATATAAATTATATAATAACAATAATCATAGCAACAATAAGTGTGGAAGTGTAGTTAAACCCTTTTCCTTTATAGCTGTTTCCAAGAGTGACTTCCTTCTTGACAAACATATGGTTTTAAAATTAAATTTGAGAGAAGGTAAGTGTGTCACAATCTAGATTTTTGATTTGTCTTGGGGTCCTGCCTGCAAATGTTCAGCTGCTGTACTGTTTAAGGTCTTTGGCATGAATAACTTTTAAAGGGAGTTGGTGCTGAATATCTTAAGAGAGACAAAGACCTCTCTAGATTATGTCTCATATAAAATCTTTAAAATTAATTACTGATAAATCAGTATATTAATTAAACAGTGCTCTCTGTCCTGTTTTATTTTACAGAAGCAAATGACTGTGCTAAGAGCATGTACCAAATAGAAATTTACATTGGCAGAAGCTAAGTTTGATTTCTTGAGAAAAATTACAGCCTGGTGGTGCAGCAGATCCTGAGCATACAGAAAATCCCATGATTCAGACTCTTGCACTTCCCATTAGATAAATCACACATAAGGAATCAAAGAGATTCCAGTCTTATATTATGCAGCCCCAGTAGACAAAGTTGCTTACCTGAACAACAATTCTGATCAAAAACATGGTAGTTTTCCCTGCTCTGAATTCACTATTTTATACATTGATTTGCACTCTAACACGTTTTTTCAATACCCAGCATTGTATGAAACTGGTCCCGGATCTTTCTTTGGAAAACTTTTTGCAAGACTAGTGAATCCAAAGTTTAGTTATGTCCAAACTACAGTAATGCTGTAGTATCTTTATTGGAACTAGTTGAACCTCTAAGTTTCCAGTTCTCTTTTAAAATGCAAAGAACAGAAAGGAGCTTTTGTCAAACATAATTAAACTCTATACAAATCGGTTGATATTTTTTGTGCCATGGAGTTGTATCATAGACAATCTTCATCTAATGTGATTTTTATTGGTCTTCCAATAGTGCACCCATTGTCACTGTAACTTGAGTCCATCAACTCCACTGCAAATTGCAATATTCTTGGGTTTTAATTCTATGGACAAATTACATTGAATACACTAAAATATATAATACTAACATATGCAAGTCTTTAATATTTAGGTAGCATGGGAAAATATGTTATCATCTTAAGCAGGTTTTTATTCTTAGAAATACTTAACAAGAAATAAAACCCATTGAGCATAATCCTATATACAGTATTCCATGTAGGTGCTCCATTAGCTTTTAATTAGATTTATATCTGACTGGTCATTCATAGGCTTGCGCTTTATTTTGGTTAAAGTGGTCCAGAAAAGCAGCACTGTAACAGTTTTAGTTTTAAATAAATTGAAAGCACTGGCAACATCTGATACTCTTTTTAGTATAGAATAATGCTAAACCACTGATATAATCCATCCCTTAAGGACATAAGGTGGTCTTGTGGGGTTCCCATTCATTTAATAGGATTTCCATAAGTTCTTTGGTTATTTTTTTGTTTTTAAGTTTCCCTTGCTTATTTTTTATACTTAATTTTTATCAGTCAAAAATGTGTTGTTACTTAGACAACACTTAGACATAGACTTTAAACTGGAAATTTTTTTGCTGGGAATTATGCTGGAAATATTTAATAAAGAACTGAAATATTTGATTGTAAATGTATTGACAGAAGCGAGAATTGTATTTGCTAAGAATTGGAAAAATGAAAAAACACCTAGGCAGGAGGAAGTGATTAAGAAAATTATGGACTGTGCAGAAACGAGTAAATTGACATTTGAAATTAGAAAACAAGAGGATAAACATAGAGTATGGGATTTATTTTACCAGTGGTTAAAGAAAAAGATATAGTTATTGAAACATGTTAATTTGCTCTTGTAAGTGAGATTAATATAAGGATATAGATTAAATATAAAAATATATAGCCATTGGTTGAATTTGGAATTTTAAATACAGAGAATTCTTGCATGAAAATGAAGGAATAAAAGATTAGTCAAAAGAATATAAATAATAGATAAGTATAATATTAAGATAAATAAAATGATACATTAGAATATAATTATAAGAGAAGACTATGAAAGAATAGCACAAAAAATCTTTTTTGTAACCAGCTGATATACTGTAAGCATAGAACTGAATGATATCTTTTTAGATTTATGTTTTTTATGTTATATATGTTTTTGTATGTTTGTCTTAAAAATAAAAAACTTTAAAAAATGTGTTGTTGCTTGTTTACAAAACTGCTGTTATTTAGAAAAAAACATGGAAAAGAATAACAAATAAGACATACCTTTCAATGAAGCCTTCCTGTTGATCAAAACAGGAACCATCTCTGCAACTGCGCTTTGTCAAATACACGATGGGAATTTTGATTTTTGTCACCGAAGACTCCATTTTTATATACACCTTGATGACAAAATTGCATAAATGTAGTGGATTTTGTTTCCTCTTTGCTGATCACTCTGTAGCTCAGATTAAAGTTCATAATTATAAACATCAAATCACTCCTATTACCCTATTCATTGTAGTAAAAGTTTATGAGCACCTGATTGAGTTGGTTACAAATGCAAGAGGATAGAGATGATAGATA
>JAEANM010005990.1:0-19009 GCA_017656035.1 Myanophis thanlyinensis
GAAATTAGGAATAACTAGGAGCTTTAAAACATGTATTCACACTTGAACAAGAACTAATATGTAAGTACTGTACTGTATGTTTGAAAAAGGGGGGGCTGTAAATTACAAAATGTTTTTGTTTTCAAAATTTTGTTTGTTTTTTAATGTATGGAACGTTTTTAAACTATATTTGTTTAATAAAGACTATTTTTAAAATTAAAAAAAAAATTAGGAAACATGCTACAGCAAAATGAAAAATGAAGGATTGTAAATTTTAGAGAAAAGTAGTTGGATTCAATGTATTACCAGAGTATATAGCCAGAGGAACAAGCAGTAAACTCATCTTAAGCTGGAGATTTAGCCTTATAGAAAACTCTGGTTCTTTAATTATCGTAGAATACTATAAATCACATGATCTGCATCCTTTCTTGATCCTGGCACATTCTCATGCCATATATTCTGAAACAGATCTCGTCTTCTTTTTTCCTTTCTCGGGTAAGACTCTTAAGACAATAATCTCTTGGTTATTTATGCTTCATAAGGGGAGGAGAGTTGTATATAATTGAGAATTTACCAAAATGTCTTCCCTGGGTTTCAGTAGTCGAAATAAAGCTATTAGTTTAGGATCATTTATGTGTATCTTCTTATTCAATGTGAATTTCAAAGTCTTTTCTGCCTAAAGTTGCCTGTGAACAGTTGTTCAGGCTAAGATACAAAAACATCTTAGTTACCTTCAAAATAATTTCCATGCATACTTCTCTTTTCTCTCCCTCCTTCCATCTTACCAATCAAGGATCTGTGCAGTCCGTTGCCACTGGAAGCAATGGAAATTGACAGATTCTGCCTAGAAACAGAAGGTGACCTAATTATTATTTTTCCTGCTATAAACTCCAGGGCTATCTGACGGTGTGAACTGTTGCAAGAGAGGAGAACATGACCAAGACATAAAGCCTCTTCATTTCTTTCCATTCAAAGGGGCTGTAAATCGGATTAATGTATTTTGAACAGAAGGCTGGCAAATATCTCTAAGTATTTTCCATCTTTGCAGGTAAAGATAAAGAATAAGATCAGGCAATTAGGCAGAATGAAACAGGAGATATTAATGGGACGGATATGTCAGCCTTCCCAGGTAGACCAGACAGGAAACAGGACCAAATGAGATAGTTCCATTTAATTGCAAGGCTATATTAATAGAACCTTACAAGTCTGAACATGCACATCTCCTGCTGTCTCATTTACAGTCTGAGAAACTAGGAAAGGTCCCTTCTGAGCTTCTTCCCCTGCCCACTATCCTGCTGCAAACCTCTCTCTTATCTGACCGTTCCCTAGGCAGTATCTCTTTGCCCCAAGTTCCTTCCCATGTACCAATTCAGATCAGAGCTGGATGTATCCTATGAACTACATGGGGCAATCCCCTTAAGCTGGTGTCAGGCCCAAAACAAGAATGACAAATAGCAGTTCTTCCATGCTAAGTTCTTTATTACTTTATACCTATAGACAAAACCTTGCCAGACAGAATTCTATTATTTGCATTTGCAATATACTCTGGGAACTACTAGGGAGAGGCTGTCTTTACCCTCTTTCTCTCACACTTGAACTAAATTGCCCCTTACTCCTCTGGAATGCACCCCCTTCTCTTCTAGGAATCCCCCTCCTCACTGCGTTCCATCCTAGCTGGCTTGCCATGTTTATTTGCACTGCCACAGGCTGACCCATATTGTGATTCCTCTATGCTGGAAAATGGCCAAGGCATTCAGGCAACAAATGTCTTGGGACAGTCCTATTTATTGCTGATTTCCTCTGGGCAGCAAGAGATATTATTTATGAATTGCTTTTTCTGCATTCCCTATCTATGTACTGAACGTGATAATGAAGTAGCAAAGATCAAGTACAGCAGATATCACGATGAATATCTAATGCTCATTAATACATACAACATTTTTTCTAAATGATCACCTTTTGTTTTTTTTATACCATCTAACATTGGAGTAGCCATATTTATACATGCAAGATTTGCATCTACCACAACAGCAATTATTTTCAGGCATTTCCCCAAAATGAAAATGTCTTCTGCCAAGTGGCTCACTTAGTCTTTATAACGCATCACTGGAAATTCCTTTAGCTCTCCCTGGCCTTTTAACAAAGATTTTATGCTTTAAACGCTTTAAATATTTAGACTACTGCTGTTGCTATTGTTATAGATTAATCATATTTCCTGCTTTATAAAGCACAGTTCTCTTCCTGAAGAAGTCTTTGAAGATTTCAAGGCTAGTCTGGTCTAAATGTGGTTTAGAGGGAAAAAACATACAAGAAAGGAAAGTAGGGGGACATTGTTCAATATCAGCAGGAATTTCATAGAATTGTGGACAGGCACAGTGAACATCTGATCATTTTCTCACTGGGGTACAATGCAACACCAGGACTAAGGGCAGGGTCACCTACACTCTTCAAGCACTCCTTACTCTTTGGCTGGTGTGTTCTATCTTTTCCATCAGTTCAGAATTACTTTGATCTCTTATTGTGTTAGGATCGTTTTTATCTACTGTTCCTTTTATAAAAGCTAAAGATTGTGGAATATTGCTTATTCTAAGCATAAGCAGAAGGTGGCAGTTTCAAGACAACAACCAAGTCCCAAATTTGGCCAAGGGTTTTTATTGCTTGTTTTAATACTTTTAAAAAATTAACATTCCCACTCCATTCAAGGTTACTTTTTATATGTATCTTTATAGAGTAGTGATAAAAATACAATGTCTTAAATTTTAAATATTAATTAAAAAAAAATCCTGACCCTATTTAGATACTCACAAATTTAAAGGTAGAATGAGATCAGAAATGAATTATTGACATGCAAAAATCTTGGGGGTACATCCTGGCAAGAACTTGCTTCACTATTATTGTAAAACAATTAAGAGATATCTATTAGTTATAGATCCATCAGCCCATTGTCTTTCCAGGTGGTCAGTAGAAATCCAAAGATTAGAATCTCTTGGAAACAATTATGCCTTCTCATTTAAGGCTGAGGAGATGGAAGGGGAAGGAGAGTAGAAACTACTGTTTCCATTGCATTTCTACCTGGCCCTAAAAGAAAGCACAGAATGTAATGATACTGGTTTGTCATCAATAACGTCACTTTCTTGGACAATGAGGTCATTATTGGCTTATGTTTCAGAGTTTTGACATCTGTCTCTGTCACAACACTGGTGTTGCATGAAATTCCGGGATGATAAATAGCCAGTGAAATGCTTTGTTTTGGTATGCCAGCTCCATATGTAGGGTGTGTTCCTTCTATAAAATATTTAGGTAGCATAAGTGTCCTTGGAATTCTGGCACATGGTTATTTCATTAAAAAATGACCAATCCTGCAAAAGCGCCAAGACTGATGACTTGGAAATAGACATAGAATCATACAGTGGAATGGGGTCCTGTGGGCCATCAAGTCCGTGAAAGAATCCAGCACCCCCAATCTTTGTTTGAACACGACCAAACAAGGAGGGGTTACCACCCAACCCCACAAGTAGTTCTTCTGTTGAATAGTTTTTCTGTGACATTCAGTCCAAATCCACCTTCCTTTAATTTAAGATTGTTACGGTATGTCATATTCTGAACTCTGATATGAGAAGGAATGTGTCTTGACTTTCTATGAAAGTTCAGATACTTGCAAAGTACTTTCATATCTATCCCCACCCAATTGTTTTTTGTCCACTGTATAAATCCTTTTCTTTATTTCCAGAGTGAGAAGGAAGGCAATAATTCATTTACGTATGAATATTCTTCTTGCTGTGCTGCTCTCAAGAATAATCTGACCCTAAGTCTTCATGAATGAAAGTGGACGTAGTGAGTGAAATAGCCTGCTGAATGTAATGCAGCAAATTATTTCACAATAAATTCCATTCATGATGATTTTATTCATTCAAAACCAATCCATGAACCTGAAATGCAATTTAATGGCAACAGTTTGTTCTTTGTACTTGACAGCTTTTAATAAGTGGTAAGTGAATCATGATATCCACGCATAATGCAAATGTCCTGATTTTTTTTCATTATAAAAGTCATCAAAATAGCAACTTATTTTCAGAATTAGGGGAAGCCATTAGTGATTTCTTGTTCAGTCTCTTTAGGAGATATATGGTACTATAATTTCAAAGAACTGATCACCAGGTTGCCCCAGCTGATTGGGCATTGAGATATTCCTGAAATTTAAATGTTGGATCCAGAAATTTGCAAACTGAATACTGTATGGAAAATAATTGTTTCCAATACAATGCCATTCGTTCGTCTTAATATTTCCTTGTGAACATTGGGTATTGAGCTGAAACATTATGTGCATTAAAGATAGTTATTTGGTGTGGGTTATTCTGCATGGAGCTGTCCCTAGTCCTGAAAAAGAATGCATGTACTTGACAAATTCAAGACATTTGAGAGTTTGAAAGTAACTATTTCTAACTAAGACTCTAATTTAATGTATATTAAAATGTAGGTAATTTCTAGCTTCCGCAAAAGATCTGTTGAATTTGAATTTCTACTTTTCTTTTTGTTGCAAAATATTATTGACATAAGTCATAATATAACTGTTTTTCTTTGCTTTTTCTTTCTTTCAATATATCCAGACCCAAATACCAAAGAGTCAATTTTTAAAATGAAAGTATCGATGAATACATAAGAAAATATAGCAATGAACAGTTCTGCAAATGTGCATAAAGTGCAAATATATATGCATTCCAAACTGAAACATTTAGAAAGGTCTCCTATAAATGTATTAGGTTGTTAAGTCAGAATGTGGACCAAAAGTTCATTTAACCTATCTAAATTAGATGTGGTGTTGATCGACTACTTAGATATCTTTAAAAGAGAACTATGAGCTATTATGGCCAATACTCCGTTTTGTATAGTTGTTATTGAAAACTTTATCAACAATATTAAGAATTAATACTAACTAAAATAAATAAAAGGAAAAGGAAAGAGGGAAATAAAAGAAAAAGTGCAATAAGAAAAATATTTTTTTAAAAGGAGAAAGATATAAAGAAAGATATAAAGGTCTAAAGTGGCTTCCAATAATTCTTTGCAGCAATTAAGTACAATTATATTTTAACCTCTTTCTCTAACTCTCCTCTTTCTATAATTATCCTGTGTAATTATCAAACTATAAATCACGTGTTCATTTTTTCACTTTTACACAAAAAGTCCATAAGGAGTTTCCAGTCATCTTTAAATGTAATATATTGTCTTTTCTCTAATCAGATAAGTCATTTTGTCAGAATTCTGTCAGTTTTACCAACTATTCATTCATGGTGGGTAATTTTTTTCCATCTCTGTGCATATAGTTACTCTTGTTTCTGTGATTATATATTAAAATAATATTTCATGGTTCAATGAAGCATAGTTTTATTGCACAGGTTCAACTGGGAAAGTTCACTGTGATTTTGAAAAGTCCTCAGCTTCTAGATTGCAAACTTCTCACTTTAAATTAAAAATACAAGCAATCTCACAAATTGTGTTACTGTTTAAACTGCTAACATGAAATAGAAATTCCATCCAAAAAAGGAGGGGGAAAGGAAAACCTTGACTAAGTTTCATAATTATTCTCATTTTTTGGCTCTCTTAATGCTCATCTGCCATGCACAGCAATATCATCTCATCTACTTGCCAAAACAAAAAGGATCTCCCAATAGGGAGATGATGATTTCATTTCTTCTGCTTTGAATTATGTTCCCTGGTGTTCCCGTCCACTGCACCACAAGTCAAATGTGCTTGGCTTGTTCCACTTGCTGCAGAGATTTTGGAAGAAAGAAAACAACAATTGCTAGAAACTTGAGTTATTTCCATCTAGGGATCAAAGCTAATGCTATGCCAATATTTTTAGAAGTAGAGGTGAGTTGACTATGCCCCCTTAGCCACGTAAACTAGTCTTTCAGTGGGAGAGCCTATTTCTTAACTAGCTCTCATCCAGTATCCAGTGTCAGATATCAGATACAACTTTGAGGCGACAAATAAATCCCATGAGATAAACAGGAGATAATGGATGTTGCTGTGAGCATAATATTTTAATCATGGAGCATTTCCCTCAAAAAGGGTTGTTCCACTGTTCAGAAATAGAATTGATTTAGAAACATTTTGACCTTGAAGTTAACTATTCCAATCCAATAGTTAACAATACAGCCCATTTGAGGGTCACAATTTTCCATAATGGAACATTTTCACATTCCTGAGTAGGCACACTGGAAGTCTCTCTGAAGGTACTTATGTTATGCAGGTAAATCTCCTTTCTAGTCCAGTCACATGAACCAGTGAGAAATTCTAGAAATATCATTACCTCTGGTTAACTGAACACTGGTTTACTCAATACAATCAACTGAGTTCACATTATGCATATATATATCATGGGCTGGGTCTAGAAAACATCTTTGACTAAAATGGATTTCTTGATGGGAGAAATGGGTGTTTTGAAGCGATAGATAAATTGCATTTCCTTCTTTTGACCTTCTCCAAGCCATCAGCCAATTTTTTTAAGGCACTGGCTACGTGTCATAACAATGTTTATAAAGGTACAATTCTTTTGAAAATGTCACAGGTAAAAGCTCTAGCCTTCTCTTCCTGCCCCCAAATATATGCCATTTAGCGTTGATTACACTTAGTTGTTTCAAATGCTGCTTGATTCCAAGAAAGATCCATTGAACAGAGTGAGTGGAAATCTAAGTTGGAGCCAATCCACAATAAAATATTTTGTTTTAATTCCCATTTGTACATATGAAGGATCAACTGCTGTATTTGTAATTTTGTTTTTGTGCAGTAAAATCCCATAAACATTTACTCAGAAGAAAATCTTAAATTCATTGGCATTAGCTACAATGTCTATTTTAATTAGCAAAAAAATTCTAAGTTGGATTTAGTTTTATTCAGTGAATAAGTCCAACTAACGCATGGTAAATGGTATATTTATTTATTTATCATATTTATATACCGCCCCATAGAGCAGCGGTCACCAACCAGTGGTCCACCAACCACTGGTGGTTTGCAAGAAAGTTTTGGTGGTCCGACTCCATCACGGGAGTCCAGGCACCTCAGTGAGCAGCATGCAAAACTTCTTTTGCCCGGGAGGAGAACAGTGCACTGGAGCCCAAATGGCCTTATACTCCTGCAGGTCTTCCCTATGTTTGTGGTCCTCAGTGAGGTACTTCTCCTGAACCTCCTTCTCGGTCAGATCCAATTTGAACTGAGCCAGCTGTTTTGCCAACTCTTTGTCATGGTGGCTGCTTAGCTCCAACAACTGCTTCCTGTTGAGGCCTTAAGGAGCCCAGGCAGGGAAGTGGGGAGTGGCTAGGAGAAGAGAGGCAAGGATAGGCCAGCGAGGTGCCCTCAACATGATTGACATCGAGTTGGCCACGCCCACCCAGTCACAACACTATCTAGCCATACACCCAGCTGGTCATTAGGCAGATCATATTAGTAGTCCATGAGATTTAAAATTATAAATTTAGTGGTCCCTAAACGTTGGGGACTCCTGGTATAGACTAGAGCAGTGGTGGCGATCCTTTTACTTACTGAGTGCCAAAAAGTACATGTTTTGTGCATGCCATCCGCAGTTGCGTGCGGCTCTTCCATGTGTGCTGCATGTACAACTGCATCATCTTTGCATGCATGCAGCTTTTGCACATGCACTGCATGCGTAATGTACACAGGCACTCACGCACACATGAGCAATTGTGTGCATGCGCAGGAGAGCTCCAAAGACCAGCTGGATTTCCTGCTGCAATCACGCATGCACAGCAGAGCCCCCGAAGACCAGCTGGGTCTCTGCAGTCACGCATGCATGCATGTGCAGTCGCATGTGCATGCTCAGCTGGAGGAAAGTTGGCCGACAGCTTGCGTGCCCAGCAAGATGGGTCTGTGTGCCACCTATGGCACCCTTGTCATAGGTTCGCCATCACAGGACTAGAGTATTGTGTGAACAATCCAATTGTGGCTTAGTCAGCCTGTTATGTTTAGGTAAAGCTTGACATAATAGCAATAGCACTTAGACTTATATACCACTTCACAGTGCTTCACAGCCATCTCTAAGCAGTTTACAGGGTCAGCGTATTGCCTCCCAAAATCTGGGTCCTCATTTTACCGACCTTAGAAGGATGGAAGACTGAGTCAACCTTGAGCTGGTGAGACTCAAACTGCCAAATTGCTGGCAGCTGGCAATCAGCAGAAATAGCCAGCAGTACTGCATTCTAACCACTGCACCATCGTGGCTGCTAATTCAATGTATAAATTCAGTTATAGGGTTTGGGAAGCAATTATTCCCAAACTTGCTTCTTCTGACTGTGGAACACATTCAACGTTATTGGATGGATTCTAATTTCCAAGAAACGATGTGATTTTGGCTATGAAACAATTTCATTTACCATTTCTGGCAATAATAAGCTTGGGGTAAAAACTGGATTTATAATCAAATGTGAAAGTATTTCTCAGAGATGGTGCTGTTTACAGCTTTGAACTTCTCTCTGTTGGAAGGGAGGAGAAGGGAATCGGGGGTGTTTTTATGAAATTCAATTTTCGTCTCCAAATGTTAAAATAGCTAAGGCTGGCATTAGAGTAGATCTGCAATGTTCAGTGGATAGTGCTTGTTTTTTTAAATGCTATTTATATCATAAAAGACCCAGATTTTGAACAGAACAGAACGTTACTCAGATATATAGAAATCTGTGCAATTAAAAAAGCTGATTATTACAAAAATAATATTGTGTACAGGTAGTCCTTGACTTACAATGGTTCATTTACTGACTGCTCAACTTTATAACAGCACTGAAAAAATGATTTTTCACAGTTACAAATTTTGATCAAAATTCAGATGCTTGGCATCTTGTTCACACTTATGACCATTGCTGTCATGTGATCATTTTTTGTAACTTTCTGACAAGCAGAGTCAATGGGGAAGCCAGATTCACTGAACAGTTAACAACTTATCAGTTGCAGCAATTCACATAACTCTGGCAAGAAAGGTCATAAAACTCACTTAACAAATGTGTCACTTAACAACAGAAATGTTGGGCTCAATTGTGGTCGTAAGTCGAGGACTACCTATAATTGTTTGGCATGTAAAATAATACTGGAGTTATACAGTTACAACCTTGCTGCTATGTAATTCATATGTTCATTTTTCTCATTATTTGATTTCATTATATATACTTTTATTCAAATTGAATTGTTTAATGTGTTTTATTATAAATTACACAGAGACCTTCAGCTGTTGGGTTGTTTTAAAAATTTAATAAAAATAGAATGATGCCCTCCAACGAAACTATCATTATAAATGTTATGTTATATTTGTCTGACCTACATATGCCTCTTTGATTTAATTGTAAGCAAGATGACTGAATGATCAAAATCAATGTCAAACTGGCCAAAACACTCAATTTCAGTGGGGGTTGCATATTTTTGAACACAACTGTAAATACAGAATACAAAACAGAACATAGTGACCAAGCAACAAAACAGAACAACTAGTACTAACAACCAGTGGCCTATAGATATTTCAGACTTAAATATCCAGTGGGCATCCAGTTGGTGGGTTCGCCTATGAAATTTTGAACTCTGAACCCATAGCAGAAATTTTTACTTGGCCCCATAGCTTTTGTTCAATTTGTGCAAAAAGATCTTAGTTCCATGTTTTTATATCTCCAATCAAAAGGCTAATTTTCTAGAAGTCTAACGCTCACACACTGGAGAATTAAACTGTAGGTAGTCATAGTAAGCCAAAATATTAATGATTTTCACATTCTGAAATTTTGCTCCAGAGGATGACAGCTAAAATTCAATACCAAAGAATAATAATAAAATTCTAATATTTTTACATTATGTAAATTGTATAATTCATGTGACCATGTCTGTCATTGTAAAGAGTCGTTAATCTGTTGCACTCTTTGTCTTCCTAGCACGCTACAGGAACAGAAGGGGGAACTCTGTAAGCGTCTTTCTTACACAACTCACAAACTGGAAATGCTTGAAACTGAATTTGATTCTACACGTCAATATCTTGAAGTAGAACTGAGACGCGCTCAGGAAGAACTAGAAAAAGTGACTGAAAAGCTGAGACGGTTTGTGTCTGAATTTATTGACATTACAGAAAATAAATTGCATGTATTGTTTTAATGAAATATCAGAAATGTGAAGAATGTTGATACATTAAAAATTAGAAAGGAATTCAGTGTTGGCTTTAATTAAATCTTAACACTGAGCTAATAAAATGTTCAAAGGATTGGAGCACTTCCCCTATGAGGAAAAGTTACAAAATTTAAAGTTGTGGGGAGGTGGAACAAGCAAGGTGAGATAGGATCAAGATATGAAAACTTATTCATGAAGTAGAGTGATTCAATAAGGATTATTTTTCTCTCTCTTATATCTCTAATAATGTTGGATTGTAGAGTCATTGCACAAAGCTAATTGATAAGGGATTCTATGTAGACAAAAGTTATTTTCCTTTCCAGCCTGTGTATTACTTTTTAACCACTAATAGAACTAAATGCAGGACTAAAAAGGTCTTTTTTCATCATTTGCCAAAAAGAATGAATGATTGAATATCAGAAGTAAGAAATAAGTATGATGTTTCAGTTATTTGTTTCATATTAACAACACTGTTGTATGTACTCTATGCATATAAAGGAATGAGACTGTTGGGTGCTAAAGATCAGGACCATACATGAAGTTCCAATTTATTACTAAACATGCTTATGTACAGGAATCTACTTAATTAGTGGTTAGCAGTAATTTGACTTTAGATAAGGGTCAATGGAGTTCAAGAAGGAATGGACTTTCTATTTGTGGCTACATAGTGATTCTAGGCTGATTCCTCTTAAGTCTGCTGCCAAGTTATGCCTCTCCTTCTCCTGCGAAGTCACATTGAATTCAAATGGAATTTACTTACAATTCTAGGTGCAACTTTGCTGCTTTTATGTAATTTATTGATTCATTTATACTTGTATGCTGACCAGCTCACTAGAGGTGACTTAGATGGCTTACAGACATTCAATTAAAATGCACTATAAAACATTAAAGCAATAAATAGGACCATACATTGAAAATTCCTTTAAAATTAAAGAATCCAGAATGGAGAGGAAGGGAACAAAGTGTGCACTGGGAGGAGATGGGGTTTTATCTACTCCATTAGCCATTTCCAAACTGCCACTCCCCCCCCCCCCATTGGGTCCCAGGCTATTGGCAAAGCCATGTCTTCAAGACTTTTTAGAAGGCCAAAAGGGGTGGATGAGGTTCTCATCTCCAGGGGATGATGTTCCAAGAGGGCAGGAACCAAAATTCCATGGCTGATGGAATCTGCAGCATGCCCTTTCTACCAGCATCAGCAGGGCTAACTCAAGCAGGATGAGTTGATTCCTTGGATAGCCTGGATCCATGCCATGAAGGGCTTTAAAAGTGATAACCAATACCTTGAATTGGACCCAGAAGCAACCTGACAGCCAGTACAGCCTGTGGAACATTGGGGTGACATGAGCCAGCCTAGGGTCCCCAAGAACTGCCTGCATGGCTGCTTTCTGCACCAGCTGTTCAAAGGTAGCCTACATGTTTTCTTACAAGAAACTCCAGGTTACCTTAATAAGCATTTATACTATATTTCTCTATATTTTACTAGTAAATGCCAAGAGGGAATGGGAAAAAAATGTCCCTATGACAAATTACCCATATCATATACATAGGAATCTTTGCAACACATTATGAGGATAGGTACTATTATATTATATTGACCCTCTAAATCATGGTATGTAGCTTCATGTGAGAAATCGTGGGAAATGAAGGAGACTGTTGAATGTTTACTTCGGAAAAGGAAACTGAGCCAGCTACTGAAAGAGATGGGGAAAGTGTTTCAAAGAAATTCCATCGAAATTAACTCCTTATAACCACAGCAGAGAAATTCTTATTAGGGTTTTTAAGAGTCTGTATTAACCCCAGCCAAATATTAAAGAGATCTTATTAAAATCCATGTCCTTCTTGCTTCCTTGTGAGCAGAGGCCACACTTAAAATCCAATGAGGGCTGAAAGAGGTGAAATATCTAATGTTTTCAACCCATTTGTCAAGGGATTTGTGGAAGGAGAACCTCATAGCAATTCTTAGTAGTTTCTTTTATATTAATCTGAGCCTTTATTAACTGCATTTGTCCATAGTAGGTTCCTTTTGACCTTTTTATACGGACCAATTTTTCTTCCTATTGGAAATCAAAAGGGTTATTTTAGAAAATAGATTCTTTAAACCTCTGCAAGACCTCAGTCTTTCAATAAACTTACCTCAAAATGAAAAAAGTCCAAAATGATCCTTCCCATTCAGCATGGATGCCTCAAAAAAGCTGCTAGGGAATTGCCTACATCATGAAAATTAGCTATACTGTAAGTTTTATATATGATGCTATCAATTCTCATAATAAAATTATTAACATTTTACATTATCTTTCACCCAGACTTGCAAGATGGGTAGTAACAAATCCAAACAAATGGGGTTTTTTTTCATGTCAGAGTTCTCCATCCCTATTTAAGAGTCAGGGTTTACACATTTATATTCAAAATTAAATTGCTTCATTCTAAAATATCAATTCATAAGACATCAGTGGAGCTCTCTTTGTCATACTAAAAGTGGGCTAAATGGAAATCTGATCTTTTCTATCTTTCTACCTTGGGTATGCTCTACAGCTGGTGGTCACAATTTACAAAAGATACTAGTAAAACTATACTCAAGATGGCTCAGAGAAGAAAAATACCCAATGCAAAAAAACTACTGAAATGATTCTTATACATAAGAAAGGGGCCCAAGTGTATTTAAAGAACTATTGCCCAATGAGCCTCCATTCAGACATCTACCATGTTTTCACTATGTCATGGTTCTGAGTAATGAACTCTAGAAAGTCAGGACTCTGAAGTTTGGCCCAGGTTCAAGAATCTCTTTATTGAGCATATCATATCAACACTTAGAAAGATGAATCTAGCTCTAAACTATTCCCACTCATAGGGATAGTTAAAAGAATTGGATTTCCCAAATCACCACCCCCATCCCCCAGGTCTCTCAGGTCACATGGGCCAATCTGTCTAGTCGTAGGTTCCTGCCCAGCTCTGACAGGTGTTCAGTGACATGACCTTGGTTCACACACCAGCTGATAGATGTTATGACTAGTCAGCTGAGGCACCATATTCCTAAATCCCCCCCCTTGGATGGCAACCAAGAAATGAAGCACAATTAAGCATGGTTCCTGTTGACATCATTTTGCAGGTTGATCCACTAAGATAATATCAAAAAAATATTGAGAACATTAAATGATGCACAGCCAATGGAGCAGGCAGGGTTCAGAAGTGGTTATAGCACAATGGATCACATCCAATTTGTTTAACAAGTCATTGAAAGCCCAATGAGTGCACCATATCTCTGTGCATGGCTTTTATTGACTACAAAAAGGTGTTTAACTCACTATTCCAGCAAGCAATATTTAAAGAATTGCTCAACCAAGGCATGGACGCTGTTTAGATAAACTTACTACAAAAACAATAGCAAAAATTTGCCTTAAAGTAGAAATCAACATAGAACAAGGTGTATAATAAGGCAATACAATGTAACCTTATCCTTTTCTCAGCCTGCCTTGAAGAAGTATTTTCAAACTAGACTGGGCAAAAGATGGAATAAAGATCAATGGCGCTTATTTAAATCACTTAAAATTTGCAGATGATGTGTTCTCTTCTCGCAAGACCCAGAAGAGCTACAAAGACACATACAAGAGCTGCATAAAGCAGGAGAGCCATTTGGCTTAAAAAACATAACCTGAAAAAGAGCCAGGTTATGTTTAATAAATTCACCAAAGAAAGAATATATATATATATCTGGAGAAGAACTAGACATAGTAGACTACAACATATACCTTGGCCAATGGATCCCAATGGAAGGAGATACAATAAAAGAAAATTGAATGGTATGTTAAATGTGGTTGGCAGGCATTTGGCAAGCTAAGCATAATTTTCAAGAACAACCTTTCCCACCCAGCCCCCATGCCTGACGAGAAAATTTTTTGATCAGTGTGTGCTACCTGCTATAACATATGTCAGTAAAACATGGATACTAACCTCACAATTGATACAAAAGCTATGAGTGGCGCAGAGTCATAGAAAGATATCTGCTCGGCATTGCAAGGCAAGATAGAAAGCCCTGCACATGGATTAGAGAACAAACGAAAGTTTGTAAAGTAAAAGAATTGCGGTGGAAATGGGCTGGTCACATAGCAAGAAGAGCTGATGGCAAATAGACCAAGGCAGTTATCAAATGGATCCCACTTGATTAAAAGCATCCATGAAAGAGACCTAAAACAAGATGGATCGATGACATCAGCAAGTATTTTGCGCTCAATTGACAAAAGAAAGCTCAGGACCGAATCGATTGGAAACATGCAGAAGAGTCCTTCACTCTGCAATGGATAGACAATTGATACATTCTATTATTAACAATGACTATGGTTTTTCTTTGATTTAGAGCAGGGAAGGAAATTTATGTTGCCAAAGTAGCTATTAAATGTAGTAACTGTTTTGTGCTAAAGTGCTGGGGGACAAAAAAATTTCTAGTGGTCAGGCCTGGAACTTGTCTCTCCTGCTGAGGTTTTTGATGACCTCAGATGGACAATGAAGTGAACTCAGAATAAGAAAAGAAAATGTCCTCATCCTGGACACATGATCCATATCAGAGAGGAGCCATTTTCAGAATGCTTGTCCTCTTACTTGCCAGGAATCAAAAGTAATGATCTCCCACTTTAATTTCCATGAAGCTAAAGAATGTGAAAAGTGCCAATATACCAGGGCATGATTCTTTATTCAACTTATTTTAGACTGACTATCCAATATTTCACAACAGTCTTTGAATTTATATCACAGTCAGGAACAAGGAACAATAAGTTCCACAGTTGTTTGGTCACGTTCTTATTATTTCCAAGTATATTCTTAACTTTGCTCTCAGCAACTAAATAATATATATGTTTATCTCCTCCTTTTCTGTTTTGCTCTTTCAACTATCTTGTGAGGTAGGCCTAAACTCAAAGATAGTGTTCAGCCCAAGATTGGCCAATGAAAGCTCTGTATTTGAGTGGGGATTTGATTCTGTGTCTTTCAGATTTTAGCTGGGCCATTTCATCATCTTGCTTTTCAGATTTATCACAGATAAGGTTCCTATGCCACATATAAAGAAATAGGAACTGAGTTACAGCTTCTCATGCAAAATAAAGTTAAAAAGTATAAAGTGAAAATGGAAAGGGATAGTATCAAGATCACATGAAGTGTTAATACTACCTTATAATAATAAGTGTGGTAATGCCACACTTGGAAAACTTCATTCAGTTTTGGTAACCACAACGTAAAAAAGATGCTGAGACTCTAGAAAGAGTGTAGAGAAGAGCTACAAAGATGATTAGGGGACTGGAGGCTAAAGCATAAAGAACGGTTGCTGGAACTGGGTATGTGTAGTTTGATAAAAAGAAGGACTAGGGGTGACATGATAGCAGTGTTCCAATATCTCAGGGGCTGCGACAAAGAAGGAGGATTCAAGCTATTCTCCAAAGCACCTGAGGGTAGGACAAAAAGCAGTGGGTGGAAACCAATCAAGGAGAGAAGCAACTTAGAACTAAGAAGAAACGTCCTGACAGTTAGAACAATTAATCAGTGAAACAACTTGCCTCCAGAAGTTGTGAATGCTCCAACACTGGAAGTTTTTTAAGAAGAGATTGGATAACCATTTGTCTAAAGTGGTGTAAGGTCCCTTCCAACTCTGTTATTCTATTCTGTTCTAAATATTATGTTAATTACATGATTTCTTCTTTATTTTAGGATACAAAACAACTACCTAGCCTTACAAAGAATTAATCAAGACCTAGAAGATAAATTATACAGGATGGTAAGTACAGGAAGCTATTGTATGATTATTAAGTAGACCTGTATGATTCTTTGGTTGCCAGAATAAATTGAAAACGAAGAATCTTATATTTTCATGATGACTAAGCAACTCGGAAGTAAGCCTTACAATACTTTATGTAATAATTATGACATGTTATCTAATAGATGTGCTGATAGTTGCAACCTATAGTATAACTTGGTAAGATTTTTCTGCTATTCTGCATTGAATAAATTTTTCTTGTCTGATGAAGGGAAACCCCCATTGTTAGAGGATGAATTTAGGAAAGTTTTAATGTCGTGATTTGATGTTCTAATTGTTTGTCCTGTAAAAGTGAACTCACCTGGCATCATTTTACAAGGCGACTGCTGCAGCTGCTTGGAACTGTTTTGCAGAGGCAGATCTGAACAAGAGAAAATTAGATGTCCCCAAAGAGTCCAATGATAACTGAGCATGGAGCAGTCAAAGAATATGGTGATATGGTGACTGAGGTTGGGAGAGAGAGAAAGAGAGAAAAGTAAATTTAAAAAAAATCAAGTTTGAAATGGAATGGAATTTTCTGGGATAGGCATGTCCAGCTGGCCTCTCCAAATGCCTTCTATTTTCTGTAGTGTTTTGTTGCAGACCTTATTTACTTGTTCCACTTATAGAATAATGTTTCAGTAGTGGTGGATAGAAAATAATTCCTATATAATACTGAATGTTTGCAGCTTCAGAGCAGAGGAGCTATAGATTAAAGCACATGAAGATGTGTCTTAGCATAGAATTTTGTGTGTGCAAGCTGTATCTTATTTTACAGTCTGGCAATTCCAGCTTTATTCTTTACAAGTCTCTTATGAAACAATTTGGATCAGCAGGATTGGGGAAAATACTTCTTTTTAATAATCTGCCCCTCACAGCGCAGAGTAGTCAACAATACAATTTTTCATTTTCTGATGCTTTACGTAATACAAAAGAATAAATACTTTATCCAACGATCTCATTGTCTAAAATCTTAGAGAAAGTAAAAAAAATGAAAATAAACACACATGCACGCACACACACACACACATACACATACACACACACGTAGAATATTACAACTACAACTGCTAGGATTCCCAGCTGAATAGGCAATTCCAAGAGATGCACCTCAAACTATCCACAAAGTGCCAGGTTGGCAAAAGCTGAAGTAGAATATAGAATGCATCACTTGGAAGTCAAATGCCAAAAACCTAAATTTGCCATAAGGTTCTCTCATAATGTATCCTTATGTGATTGACCAGCTATTTTTTTTCCTCATAGTTGCCTATCTATGAAATGGGCATGGCAGTGGTTTTCTCTATTGTTTTGTTGTAATAAAAGCATATACTGTAAATATTACAAATTACCATACGCTTTTCAAATAGTTCAGAGAAGGGGTTCTTTTTGTTTCTCCTAAAATGTATTCTTTTTTAGTTAGCATAAGGTGTCAATAAAAAGTCGATGTAATATGCAGTTCAATTTTTTTAAAAAAGATCATTTAAAGTAGGAGAAACTTCTTCAGAAACTACCATTTTTAATGCAGTAAATTGAATTAGTACCCCCTGAGGTTTCTATTATAAATTTTTTTGATATTAAGTTAGGTTTATCATACCTGGCATGCAGAAACCTGGATGACTACCAGATGGCTGTGAGAATTTTCTTTAAAGCTCCTTTAGATTTGGGCAATCTAAATATGTTAGGACTAATTAACTGGAACTCAGACTCATTCACTGCATGTGTTATCAGCCAAAGGGTGAATGTCTGTCTCTATCATCTATCTACATCTATATCTTTCTATATCTCTAACTCTATGTGTATCATCTATATTGTTACCTTCTTTGGGAGATTATTTTACTTGACAACTATATCCACAACTTGGGGTAGTAGTAATCCTCTTCAACATGCTATCCTGTCAGAGTGTAGCTGCAAACTACTTAGACAGCCTCAAGTTAGGGTATATTTAAAATTCTGAAATAGATCACACTTTAGAAATTAGGTTTGTAGACGTGTGCATGCATACATTTCCTGAATAGTAGGAAAATGTTTATACTGCAATGGATATTAAAAGTAACTAAGAAAGGTTCACATTTTTTTCACTGTATAGATTTGATTGTTTTACATTTTTCATAACTAATGGAGCAGCCCTATGACGGTTTAGACCCTAGTCCCATGATAGCGAACCTATGCACGGGTGGCACAGATGGCACACAGAGCCATTTTCCTGGGCACACAAGCTGTTGGCCAACTTACCTCCAGCTGAGCATTCACATGCGATTGCACATGCGTGCATGCGCGATTGCAGAGACCCAGCTGATCTTCGGGCCTCCACTGTGAATGCACGCGATTGCAGCAGGAAATCCAGCTGGTCTTTGGAGTCTCTCTGTGCATGCACAGGCAATTGCTCATGTATGCATAAGTGCCTGTGCGCAGCACACATGCATTGCACGTGCAAAAGCTGCATGCATGCACAGATGGTGCAGTTGCACATGCAGCGCACGTGGAGGAAGCGGCATGCAAGTGCAGATGGCACATGCAAAGCGCATACTTTTCGGCAATTGATAAGTAAAAGGTTCGCCACCACTGACCTAGTCCATTGAATTCAATGAGGCACACTTCTAAATAGGCATGCATTTTAATCTTGGGAATATTGTTTAAGGATGTAATACTGGCAAGGAATGACTGCTTATTAAGAACTGCTATAATGTATTCAGAGAAAAACATAAAAGACCTATAATGTATTTATATGTTTCTGTCTCCACTATTAATAGCAGATTTTAGTAATGTGGCTTTATGGAATCATCCAAGGGAAAACAATAAAATTCTTGTCCCCCAACACTTTAGCACAAAACAGTCACTACATTTAATAACTACTTTGGCAACATAAAAGTAGAAAAGGTATCAAATTTAACAATTGTATTATGCAGACATTGGTGTAATTTATAAAATTTTAGGTGTTCTTACATTGGGTTTGAGGAAGTCAGTTGTTTCTAGGGCAGGGGTGGGCAAACTTTTTGACTCGCGGGCCACAATAGTTTCTAAAATTTGACAGAGGGGCCTGGCCAGAATAGGAGAATGGTGTGTTTGTGTGAACTAATATAAATTAAATGTAAAAACCATTACATGCCG
>JAEANM010005991.1:0-19009 GCA_017656035.1 Myanophis thanlyinensis
ACCACAATGCGGTCAGGAAAGCATTTTCACTCCCTGAAGGCAAACACAGAAAGAATGAGGAAAAGCTTCTTTCCACAGGCAATACGGTCACTAAATCAGATACCACAAGAACACTCAGGACTATAACAAGAACCATGACTGTATTTAACTCCCACCTTCCCAACTATCCCTAACTTACTTCCTACCCGCACCCTCTCATTTTGCCTTAACTTACTCGCAGTCGCAGGCGGTCGCATAAGCATTTCGCTGCATATCGTACCATGTATGACTGTGTATGTGACCAATAAATTTGAATTTGAATATACCTAAATTTATAAAAATGGAAGCCCATGGCAATTCATGTATTTTACCAGAATCATGCTGACGTGACACAAATCTTTCATATATTTTTTTTCAAAAGCAGCATTTGAGCACAAATTACCCCAACAGATAGAAGGCACATTTTGTCTGAGTTTGGGAATAGGTGCTTTCTTGCTGGGGGTGATAAAAAGGGAAACTTGTCAGAAAAAGAAAGGGGAAAGAGACCCATGGAGAAACTCTTCTGGCCTTTTCTAGCAAGATTCTTGAACTTTCCTACATTGTGAAAATCAACATTAGAATCAGGTGGAAAGAAACCAGCCGTCAAAACAAAGACCATTTCAAGGCTGCTTTATCATGTGTTTTTTAAACAGAAAGCCTTCTCTGAATTCACGGTGACACAGTCACAGTTGAGGGTCTGCGATGAAACGCTTCTTGTGCTTCACAAACCATAGATTAGGGTGCTAAGAACATAAAAGCTTCACTTTAGCTTCCTAGCTTGATTTATGTTAGGTTGCCAATATAAATGCCAAATGCATCTCTTGTTTAACTTAGGGGAGGAAAGCATGAAACTGAGGACAAGGAAGAGGAAGCAAAATAGAAACTATCAAGACAGTGTTATTTAGAACACAAACAATCCAATAGCCTTCTAAAAAGAATCTCCTTGTTTCTTATATCACAGAAATAGATAGTGTGTACAATTGTTTATGAGAGTGGCTATATAAATTGGAGAAGGAAGGAAGGAAGGAAGGAAGGAAGGCAGGAAGGAAGGAAGACAAAATATTGTCACTAAAACATATATCATGGTCACCAATCTGGCACATAATCAGCAAACATAGCAAACTTACTATATCAGACTCCTTTCAGCCATGTGAAAATAGCCCGAGATTTTCGCTCCATTACACCTTGGATGAATGAATAAAGATGTGCACTGCTACCTTGTTTAGCTACACCAAACTTCTGAGAAGTGCCATTATTGCATCAATGGTAACTGAGCTCTGCAAAAGTTAGCTAATTTCCTATCTAAATTTTTCCCACCACCATTTCCTAAAAGGATCTTTGCCATTAAGACAAATTTTAATCACTGCAGTATTACCTAGTTCACAATATCAGATTCTCTACAGATATATAGCATTAACTCTGGATCACAACTCCAGATCCCACGTTATCCAAACACTGAAGCATGGGTTGTAAGCAAATTACTTTTATTCCTAAAAGAAATGTAATAGACATTCTCGGGAATTGCAGTGCAGAATAGTAGCAGAAACAAGAAGTTCCTTCTTACACTAGAAAAGTATTTGTCTCTTCAATAGAAAAGATCAGGGTTTTTTTCATATAAGAATACAATATTAGAAAAATAGGAGTGAGATATCACAGAAGTCAATTATTTAAGAACAGAATCCTACCCTGGGATATGTAAATACCTATCAGTTCAATAGTGCCCCCTGCCAGTGAAGTTCTGGTTTAGCTTTCTCTCTCCAACTTGTGATAACACCTGCAGGGGTCCACAAAAGGGAATGGAAGAGAGATTGGGGATAAACCTTTTGAGGTTCCAGATTCTGCCTGGAAAACAAGCTGGGTATGGGCAAGGCTGAATTTCAAACATGTTACCAATTACCACATCCTCTTATATCTCTTCTCCAGCCACAAAAAATTAATGCAAATTGCTGATTTCTAGTGTAATGAGTTAAGCACCTAATTTGGGCATGAACACATACTACTTGCCTACCCTAAGCTTGGAAAATCTGTGCTGGATCCTGCCTTGAGCAGAGGTCTCTTCTAGCCCTATGATTCTATGACTGACATACTACAACAATATCACATCTTCAAGAGTCCCCAAAATTATGCTATTTACATTTGGTAGAAAAACAGCTGATTTTTGTAGTTTGAGGTTTTGTTTCCTGTGTTTATTCTTTTCTGGAATAAGGAAAAAATGAACAAAATAAAACAAGAATATATATCACAGGTCTCAGCTTTGTTTGAAATACCTATGACAAAAAAGAAGAGAAGGGAAGGGAAGGACAGGTTTAGTCCATCTTAATGACTATTATATCAAACACATTCTACCTATAGCCATCAAGGAGAAAAAATTATCCCTGCTTGAAAAAAGTTATTTATTTATTGGATTTATATCCTATATAAATGGATATAACATAATATTATTATCAACATGGTTGATGTACACATGTAGATCAAATCAGGTTCTTCTATGTACAATAATCTCAGTATTAATAATAATCTCAACTAAAGACATATTGGTAGCAAAATGTAAACGTTCATACAATTTCTCAACATAATTGCAAAATAAACCCCATGGATATACTGGCTCTATAGAGTGCCTGCTTGCCACTGAAGATCTACTAGTAGGAATTGTACACTTTCTGTTGCACACAATTCTTCCCAGGTTTCCTTCAAAACATTTATCACTGTTCAAGGTCATACTCACTCTGACACCTACCATGTATTTCAGCAATTCTGTAATAATTAGCTTTAAGCCAATTCAAATGAAGATTTGTAGTTGGCATTGTAACTCCCACTAAAATCTCAATCTGATTATCAATAATCATATTTTGTACCAGACTAGAATAAGCTACTTACGTTAAAAAAAAACCTTAAGAATTTCTGCAAATTAATATAGTAAAAGCAGTTAGGGATATCACTTTGTTGTTGTATACTAGGTAGCTTTCTTTACAAAAAGACTGTCAATTATTCTAATTAAGCAACAGTTCAGACTACTATCATCATCTTGCCATGTCCTGCAACTAAGCTACATATAGTATCTTCAACTAAGGCAGAAGAAAAGAACTTTGAGCCAGGGTTAGTGTCTTCAGAAGACCTAGGATGAACCATTGTTGGGTTTTTAGATCTCTAAATTGAAAAGTTGGAATTATTCCCAGGAATAGTGCTATTGTAAGGTCCTTCTTGTACAACTTTGCAGTAACTCTACTGTAATTACAAATAAAGATCAGTTTGCAGGAGTTGATTACTGTAAAGCAGATTATGAATTTTTTCTCTCCTGGCCTGTAATGAACTAACTATACACCTATATAACAAAACTATGCTGAACCCACTAGTAAACCCTTCTCAGGGTTAAATTTTAAATTGGAAATTTTATATTTTAAATTTATTTAATTGTGGGTTTTTAAATTTTAAATTAATTTTGTCAACTTATATAATTATTTTAATTGTTTTTTAACTTGTTATTTTTGTATGTTTTTTAATTGCTGTGAACCGCCCTGAGTCCCTTGGGAGAGAGGGCGGTATATAAATTTAATAACAGTCTAAACAGTCTAAATTAAAAAATGTTAATATCTAACAAAAGACATCCACAACTTGTTGCTACCTAGAAATTTTGAACTACAACTCCTACGATTCTTAGTCAGCATGTTTAATATCCATAGTGGTTAGGAATTGTGCAAGCCCAGTAATGGGGAAACTGGAAAAGTCTGAGAAAATACCCAGCACTGTCTTAGTGTTAAAACATAGCAAAAAAAAGAACAATAGTGGAATATCTTCCTCAAAATCAAGGACTTACACTCTTGCACACAGACATCTTCGCCTGCTAGAAACACTAGAAGAGGGCTGGGGCATATGAAAACTCAAGAGCATGCACGGGCTGGAATATGAAACATCCTTAAATACATAATTGCATGAAAGAGGCCTGGAATAGTAGTTGTTACGATTTTTTTTAAAGGAGGCCCTGAATAATAAGTAGTATTTAGTTTTTCAAGGCTCAGGATATCTCTGACCCAAACTATACTGCAAGGAGCCAGCTTTAAATGTTCCTCAAGTCCTCCATTCAGCTCCATTCTCCATGTCCCGCACCCTGAAGCAGCATCCTTTCTCTTTTTTTCATTCTCTAGAAGAACTACTACAGTTCAGGCTGTGATGACTCTTGAATTACAAGTTAGGCCAGTTTCTTAAAGCAATGTCAGCAGTTTGCATTGGGGAGCACCATGAAACATCCCTCAGCTGCCACACCATCACAGAGGGGACTATATATTAAAATTGCTGACAAAATCTCTCTTACGAGTGTTGCAAGCTATTCATTTTCTCATGCCATGTTATACTTTGCTATAATTGGACCAATCTGCTTATTTGTGTAAGTACTTATAGGCATTCTGTATCGAAATGTAATTAATCTTAGTTTTCTATCTTCCCTCTTTCTATTACATCCAGGAATAAAGCCCTGAGAACAGTAAAAAGGTTCCATTCAGAGATAGCCAGGTTTGAATTCCATAGATCAATCAAGAGGCATATTGGGTTTGCATGCAGACTTGTCCAAAGCAACAACAAACCCCAGAATCTATAACAATAGCTGATACTAAGGAACAGACCATGATAATATGGCTCTTTAATTTGCAATGTTTCAAATGACAAACTACATCTTCTTTTCAGAGATATGCTATACAAGTCATAAGCCAATTTGGACTAGCAATGACCACACGTAAATGATTAAAAAACGCAAGGGCTGCTATGCATGTAGCCCAAGGTACACAAAAACATTTATGTGGTAAGGAACTCTGATTTCATGTGAGTTACTGAAATATTGGCTGGCACAATAATTCATAGCACTTAAATCAGGCTCAAAACAACGGCATGTCACAGAATCATTCTGGAATGTCATTTTACCTAGCTCCAGTATTTCTATGTAAAAGAAGAATGAACTCCACAGCCGTAGAAACTACTGCAGAATTTGTGCATTTCCAAATAAATGGAAAGGGTTCTTACCAAGTCTGAGCCAAACTGAAGAGAATTATAATACCGTACACACAGCAAAGTCAGAACAAAGACAGAGTTGCTGCTACGCTATCTGAAAAACAGAAATACTGTCACCTTCTTTTGCTGCCACTTCCCCAAGTCATATTTAGTTTAGTGACAGCTGTTTACAGGAGAAGGAAAACCTGCAATGTTAGGCAGTAGAAGAGAGGCAAATATAGTATCTCATCCTAAACTATTGACAGAACGGGTTTTTATACAGCCTGATTAAAAATATATTGTGGTGGGATCCACAGGGCCCAGGACCCAGTTTTTCTAAAAGCATATAAAATACCATGTATACAAATACTAAACCAAATTAGCATTTTTGAACAACTGGTAGAAGAAAAATGGGTTTTAAAACCTATGCCTGATTGGCCAAAAGGATGAAAAGTCTCAGTGCAAAAGTTCTGTTGGTTGCAATTTTCCCGAGTTCCTGTGCACCTAAGCTAGAGTTCAGAAGCATCCTTTGAAATAAATACGGAAACGGCACATTAGAGTGTGAAGAGAACTAAGCAAGTGTTCATCTGTAACGTGTGGCATTATTAGTTTGTCTTTATTTAAGGTTTTAAAGGGATCTGGTTCATCCTACCATGGAAGGATGTGTGTGCAAACATTTAACAGACCAAACTGAGGTGGCTCACAATTACACTCCACTCGAACATGGAGGTCAACACTCTTTCAAAATCAGAAGCATCGTGATGTCAAATGAACACAAACCATTTTACAAAAATAATAGCTGAACAGCAGCCAAGAAAGTCTGAGGTGCTTCTCAACAACGCCAAGCTCATTTTCAACATACAAGATCAAACATTGCAACTTGTACAGAAAGTTCCCAAAAGTCTGTTTTTGGGCTTTATCTTAACTTTCCAGGCTGCCTCGTCATGCCTTTACAGCAGGCATCAGGGGTTGGTAAAGCCTATTCTGTGGCAATCGGACCCAGCCTCCCCCTTAGGCACCTCCTGCCTCTTTTTGGAGGAGGAGGAGGGCAGGGAGGCAGAAATAAGTAGGAATGCAACCCTGAGGAGAAGCGCCTGGCAGCCATTCACGTCAGCAAGCGGGCAAGGCCTAAGCTGCCACACAGCAGCCACCACACAGCAGGAGAAGTGACCGGGTGTGTTGGGTGGGGGAGAAAGAGAGAGAGAGAGAGAGAAATACTCTGTGTTTTTCTTTGTACTCCCACCGCCTCCCTCCCCCCTGCTTAATCCCCAGGGCAACAATCAGTTATGCAAATTGGCCCTCCCCCCACCTCCTTCCACATTCTAGCCTGGCTGCCCTGCATCTGCTCTAGGTCGATTCCCCCCACCCCCCAAGATGAGGCTACCTCCCTATTGTTCAGCTTCAGGGAACACAAACAGTCTCTCCCTCCCTTCTCCTCCTTCTCCCCCCTCCCCTCCATTCCACTTTCTTCCTGCCTATGGAGCATTTCCCTTCCACCCTCACCCACACCTCCTCCCCTCCCTTCATACATTTTAAAACCCAAGCTTTCTTTAAAAGCACACCATCCATAGGTTCTTTTGCCATAAATCATGGTAAAAAAATTACAACTCTCTACATTCTGACACGGTACTCAAATCATGTTCAGAATATCTCTCTCTCTCCCTCTCTCTCTCTTTGTGTGTGTGTGTGTGTGTGCAGAGCGCTTTGTATGGAGAGATGAGGCAGCCACTTGCAGAGAGCTCTGGACTAGGATTAAAAAAAGGCATCCCTTCTCACACACCCTGAAAAGGTTTGCTGTTTGGGTCTGAATTTCAGAATCCATTACAAAAAAACAAGTTAAATTGTGTTCCAACTGACAGCACTTCTGTACACACCTTCCTTTGCACAAGCCACTTCAACATTACCTGCAAGAGAGTTGCCAAACCAGCTTGTTAATTATCTCCTTCAGTCCCAGGGACTACATCCAAAAACACATGAATTTCTGCAAGCTATGAAGTTCATAACGTATCCAAACCTGCTTTCCAAATGTCACCACATGTGCCTCTATGTAGAAGCATGTGGGTATCTATATATATGTTATTGGTAAACTAGCAATCCTGGTCTGGAGCACTTAATGAGCAATACCATACACAAATCACAGGATTTGATCAGGAGTATTATTGCAGTAAATACTGAGGAAGGAGAAGACAGAAGAAGAAACTAAGATTAAATATTCATTCTTTAAAATGAGTAAGGGACGTTATAAAACACCACAAGATTTAAAACCCAAAAATGCATTCATGTAGAACCTTCTAAAATACAATAATTATTATACAGCAAAAATTATATTGTTTTAAGTAACAGGACTTTATCGCTTTAAGTAATAGGATGTAATTGTTTAAAAACTAAATCCCTCAAGAAATCATTAAAGTGTTTTTTAATATGCACCAAAACAAAGATTCTAAAAATTATTTTTTCCTCAAATCACATTAACTATTTGAAAGTTGAGCATACAAATGGAATACTTTGCTTGAACTAATCCCATAGTCTATTGGGGCATTCCACCTTTGAGCAAACAGTATACAGATGTAGGTTCTGTAACCTGTGTCTGGACTGAATCATCAATATGCCAAAAAGGAAATCTACTGATATAAAAACACATGAAGACTTATAGTGTCAATAACCTCAATTTGTACCCTTAGAACTTTTCTATCTCCAGTGCTATAACCAGCTAGGACTGCTCTCCAGAAGGGAGAGATGAAACCTCTAAAGATAAAACAGAAATACATTAACTTTTACAAACCTTCAGTCTTTTCATGACAGTTTCCATGAATTAGGAACAATACAGGCAGTAGGCAAGTCCAAAACAAAACTGAACAGAATAAAACTTTTTCTCAATCTATCAGTTACTCCCCCCGCCATTCTAAACATCAAGACTCACCCCCAAACCTTCATTTCTTTTCCTCAAATGGGAACAAAATCTGGATTTTTGTGGAATCTAAATAGCAAGCAGGATTTATCTCATTTTATAGCAACAGAAGCTCATGACAAACAAGTATAGAACACATTTTTTCATTATGAAATTTTGGAACACATCAGACAAAATGCAAGACCTACTCTTTATGGGTTTGCAATCCACTATAAAGGGTTTAAAGCTAAATAATTGGATAGACAACAGCAATATTTGTGCCCAATGCAGAGAGCTTACAGTTACTGTTGAAATCCTCTTATGTGTAATGTAACGCTTGGTATTAAGAAGAGTGTTCTCTCCACAGACAAGCTTCATTTGTAGTGAGCTATCACTTTACAAAATTCAGAAATTTTCAAGAATTGCCAAAATAAAGCCCAAATACCATCTAAGTCAGCCCTGCCAAATCAAGAGCAGACCATTTTTTAATATATATAATTCTTCATCCTAGAGCAGTATTGTTCAAATTTGGCAACTTCACGGTATGTTGAATTCTACTCCCAGAATTCTCCTATTGGCATATTCTAATCATTACACTCCAAGATAATTCTGGGAGCTAAAGTCCACACATCTTAAAGTTCCCAAGTTTGAAAAAGACTGTTCTAGAGCAATTACAAGATTTGGAAATGTTACAATTAAACCAACAATGCCTAAAAACCATACTGGTAAAAATTAACACAAAAGTTTAATTAAAAAACCCAGGAAAAGACAACCATATATACTTGGGTGAATGTGTGTGTGTGTGTTTTTACGCAGGTCTAGGTCTGTTCGGGTCTTGTCCCGTGTAAGTTTCAGAATATCTTTGCAACATTCCGGCGAGATTCCACGCGCCATCTTCAGACTGGTGCCTTCTGCTTCGTGCCAGTGCAAGAAGTGTGTGACCGGAGCTGCTGTCTCTCTATAAATACTGATGGGAGGGCGTGGTGTGCTGGTCTGGTTGGCTGTGCTGCTGCCTCTTGATTAGTTGATGGAGTTAATGTTGGTATAATGCGCTATGTGATGGCCTTGCGAGTTCTTTTGTTGTGGTGTCCTTGGTTGTAATTTTCTGGGTCATTATTGTAATCTTCTGGGTCATTTGTGTCTTGATCTCTTTTGCATTATCCTCCTGTATTGTAACAGCTTGGGTAATGGGTTGTGTGATGACCTTGTGAGTTTTATTGCTGTGGTGTCTTTGGTCTTGTGCTGTGATTTTCCGGGTCGTCTGCTGTGTTGCAGATTCTTGAGTTCTTCTGGTGTGATTTCCTGAGTTTTCTGCTGTGATGTCCTGAGTAGGTGGCTGTGATGTAGCATTCTGGGCTTTGGTCTGGCTTCAAGTTTGAGGTCTGGGTCTGTGTTCTTGCTCTGTGTCAGCTTGTTTGGCTTTGGGGTTGGCGGGTGCGACAGTTGGTGAAGCAGGATGGGTTTGAGCCTGGGTCTGGAGAGGGGGATTGGTGGTGGTGTCAATCAATGAATCAATCAATCAATACAATGCAGGAGCAAGGACACCACAACAAAAGAACTCACAAGGCCATCACACAGCCCATTATACCAACATCAACTCCATCAACCAATCAAGAGGCAGCAGCACAGCCAACCAGCACAGCACACCACGCCCTCCCACCAGTATTTATAGAGAGACAGCAGCTCCGGTCACATACTTCTTGCACTGGCATGAAGCAGAAGGCACCAGCCTGAAGATGGCGAGTGGGACCTCGCCGAAACATTGCAAAGATATTCTCAAACTTACACGGGAAAAGATCCGAACAGACCTAGACCTGCATCCGTGAAAATCTACGAAATTGCAGTTTTACAAACCACCACTATATTTATATTTTTGCCCAACAAATAGTATTTGCCTGGGTCAAATTAACAAATGTTACCAAACTTCTTTGCATACCCAGTAACAAATATAAGCTGGTCTATAATCCTAATAACATAGTGAAGGTGAAAGGCCTTCCCCAAGCCTAGCCATAAAATATTTTTTGTCATGCTCCTTCAGATATCAGGAAAGGAAAATAATAAGTATACCAGCAGTACTAATAATAATAATGCTCGTGTTATACACAATATACTCATTGGATATATTTTTCTCTCAGATAGGATTTATCTATGCCTTACAATATTTCTAGTTTAGTGGCCCGGCATATGGGGGGAGAAGGGATGGTTCTCTGTGAATAGTGGACACATGGGTACTCACTTGCATGGTTCCATTTAGAATGTGCTGCAGCTCACTAGTGTACTGTGACCTGGGGGTTGGGGACTCCTGCCTTACAACACAGAATAAGCCCCCACCCAAGCCAACATTTTAGGCTCAGATTAAGCAAGCAAACATCTTAATCTGCATCCAAATACATATGCACTTTTGTATATTTCTTATTGCTCTAGCTCTATTATTAAGTACCAGATTAAAAGACAACACTGGGACTCCTGTATTGAATTTATCCCACATAAAGTTCTTCTGATTATGGTCTTGCCTTAGGGAGAAATGCATCTCTCAACACAATGATTGACACATGGTTCACAATTCTCATACCTACAAAGAATAACAAGATTAGCTGCCAATATGAAGAGGCTGTGGGCGGACTATGGCTTCCTCTTCTGTTAGTAGTTCTATCAGTGGAGGCCTTGCCAGAGTTTCTTGGCAGTGATCACTAATGCTCTACAGCAGTGTTGTCAACTTTGGAAATATGTCCAAAGATGTGTGGACTTCAACTCCCAGAATTCCCCAACCAACATGCTGGAGTTGAAAAGCACACACTCTGAAGTCCATTGAATTCCCAGGCCAGCATATTAGAATTGAAGTCCATACATCTTAAAAGATGCCAAGGTTAAGAAACTCTTCTCTAAGGAATTCTTAATAGCTGCCACTTTAGCTTCCGTAATTCCCAGAACCATTGCTATGTCAGGGCATTCTAGGAAATTAGAATGCAGGTACACTTAAACTATTTTGTGATGCTTGGATTCCTAAATAAAATTGGGAGTAGTGGAGGTGGAGCAAGGGGGGATTAAGTATGGGGACTAGGCAACAACAAGAGAAGAGAGGCCCAATAACTGCCCAAAGAGGCTGAATGCAGACACTGTTACTGATTGTGTTAATTTCTTAAACAGCAAAATTCAACTCTTTGATTTAACCAACCTTGATTATTAGAAATTCTTCCTGTAAAGTTCTTCTCTTAAAGCCCAGCTCCATGAATTCTGGCTCTGGTGATGATGGAAAGGTACTTTGCACATGTTCAGCATATATACAGACTCCTGTGTAAATTATTCTGGTGATTCTTTTGAAGATTTAACAACAATAAACATATATGTGACTCTTGAATTCTACTTCCAAAGTAACTGAGATTAGAAATAACTGGTGACCCAGCCATTCAACATGTAAAAATGAAGAACTCTACATAGGAATTGCTGACTCATTGATTACCTCCTGTAGACAATTCCCCCCAAAAATAATGCTATCACCATGCATTATAGGCACCATGCAACTTAAGGGTGCAGAGAAATCAAGATTTTCATACAATTAAGATATCCCTGTTTCTCAATAAATTTCAATTAAATTTGAGGATTGCAAAGAAAGGCAACGGATGGGCTAGCAACTGTTATCTTTATTATTATTATTTATATATATTGTTTATTTTAAACTGACAGCTGCTTATGATATGAAATATCAGCAGCCCAATAGACAAGAGGCTTAGCTTCTGTAGTTTTTGATCTTTACAAACTTTTAATCAAATGGGTAATTCTTAGCACATAACTTGGGAGAAATCTGAACCACAAAGCATGAAGTGTAAGTGGTAGGTCTTGTTCAGAAGATGTAACCAATACAAAGGATACAGGTCAGCTGATAGAAATGTTATGTGCAGCTCAGATCTAATGAGAGAAGGAGAGAGTGTTTCACTTTAACCATTGTAACAAAGTGAAACCTTGAATATTTGAAGATGGAAGCCCCAGGTCAAAATAAAAATCATGCCTATAGATCACTGTCATTCACAATCAGCTTTTTACAGCACTGCAAACAAATGGGGTTTCCTTCTTATCAGAAACTGTTCTAAACCACTAATAAGACAGCATGGTTTTGGCTTCACTGAAGAAATTCCATCACATTTGCCAGACTCTTGAAAGTTTACCGTGCACACTTTATGTTGATTGCGGCCAACCTTCTCTTTTTAATAGTCCGAACTTTTATTCTGCCACAAGACTGAAGCTACCTTAATGAAATGGCTAAATGCAAACCCTTGCTCAACTCCACAACATCCACTTCACAAACTTCAAGGAACAGATGGCCAAACCCAAACCTGTGTGCTGGCAGATTATTCATGCACATTTGGATAAGAAGCAGCTCTCAGAAGGCATTGGCAAGAGTCTAAAGAATAGTAGGTGTGGGTTGTTTGCAAGCACAAAGAAAAACATCCTAGCTTTCATTACAACTTCATGTCAAAATGTAGCAGTTGCTAATTTATTTTCTGCTGGGCAGTGTGAGGACCCAAGGCAACGCCAGTCTTTATTAGTTAAATTTAGATTCTTTCTTTTCTTCAGGAGCCCAAAGAAGCCAGCATGGGGATCTTCCTTCCTGTATCTATACAACAACCCTTATAACATGGGGTTCGCTAGGAATGGACAACAGGTTCTAAGTTACTCAATGAGTTTCCATGATTAAAGATGAAATTAACCTAAGTCTCCCTGGCTTTAGTCCAATGTTTTAACTTATACCAGGGGTCTCTCCAAACTTGGCAACTTTAAGACTTGTGAACTTCAACTCCCAGAATTCCCCAGCCAGCATGGGTGGCTGGGGAATTCTGGGAGTTGAAGTCCACAAGTCTTAAAGTTGCCACGTTTGGAGACCCCTGTTCTATACCAAATTGGCCCCAAATTCTCTGAAGCTCACAGCTGGACCTGTTTATTCCTAGACCCCACCACTCCATGCCAAAGGAATACCCATCTCAACAGCAGGAAGCAATGGGGCATGACACAATGGAGTGTTAGAAAGCTCAGACATCTCATTTCTGTGCCCCTTGAGTCCTATGCCCCAAGACTAACTGGTCTTCACCTTCCTATCCAAATAACTCCAAAACCTAATGGCAAGCAAATCATCTTTGCAGGGCTGATCTTCCTTTCCCAATCACCAAAAACAAGTTGTTGTTCTTGCAAACGCTCCCAACATTTGCTTTTTCTCGCTGCTAAAAGTCACAGTGTTATCAGGACAGTGGCTATTGCTCCTCCTTGCTCCTCCCATCCTGCTGCTTCAAGAGCTTAACCAGGGAACATGTCATCAGCCATAAATGATTTCCCTCCCCCACGGTAGCAATAAACCAACAAGCTCTTCAGTTTAAAGAGACAGCATCTTTTCAATCTGCCCATTTGTTGTTTGTGTGCTGAAAATAAACAGAGGGTGGGGAGAGGGGCGCTAGCCGCAGAGGAAACCTCTTCTCTTGCTTCCACATCCACCCTTTGGGAGCTTACAGTCTGCCAAGTTGATCTATAAGACAAAAATATCGTCTCCAGTTGTGTTGTGGTTGTTATGATTAGCTACTGGCATGATCAGAGCTGCAACCCAACTCCAAAGGGCTGTCCATCTCACTGAAACACACTGGTGGCTGATTGCAACATACATTCATGTGTTTGTTGTCTGTTTACTCAGAACCTGAGGAACAGGTTTTGCAGCCCGTCATGGCAGATGTTATCTGAAATCTCACTTCAGTCGTAGCTGCTGGGAAGGACTTTGCTGACTCATGGAAAAGGCCTGTGGTTGATTCCAAATTTACCTAGGTCTTCTCAGAAGCTGCACACTCAGAGGGGAGGGAAGAAGAGATGGCTTCCCAAATCCCTGAGGATGAAGCCACTTTTAAAAAAAAATTCAGGATTTAACCAGCTTGCCTTTCAAACATTCAACAAATGCAACAAGATAACTCATGCACTGTGTGTGTGTGTGTGTGTGTGTGTTTACATGAGCAGACCTGGGAGCCATTTGCTGTAAATGGCAACAGCAAAACTACTGGGTTTGCCATCTGTCTCTTAAAAACAAATGTAATGAGTTTGCTTCTAAATGCTGCAGCCCGGTTCCCTTTGCCCTTCCATATGTGACTGAAACTACAAAACTGACAGGCACAAAGCTGTACAGAGGGACACTGATCCATCACTAGTCTTTTATTTCCAGGGAAATGCAGCATTGTTTTTAAAGGGATGTTTTGGCTTTCCATGTTGTTGCACAGGCACAACTGCACCTTTTACCCAATTAATTTGCTTAGATTAAGAATACATTTAAACACATTTGATCAATCAAGACAGTGTTCTCGGTTAATTGGAGAGATGATTATTTTTAAAATGTTTTTGTACAAATATTTACAAACATCACCAGTGACAGGCTGTAATGTTTGTTAGGTAGCTGAATTAAAGCCTTTGTATTAAGCACAACAGCAGAAGCATATCTTGGTTCTCATGCAGTAAAGAATGGCTTCTGCTGCGATGTTTGATTTTGGCTTAGCGTGTTGTGCAAATCCAGTCCATTCAATAAACTATAGCTTAGTGCAATGGATAAACTAGGCCACAGCCTCTTTTGCGGTAGAAGTTGCAAGACGCATGAGCCCTGGCTGTGATTCATCTCCAACTCACACACTGGGTTTATGCATGCTGGTAGCAATGGAAGGTTGTGCAACAATTCACCTTTAAAAACGTTTCCTGTTATGCCAGTGGAAATATGCCCTATCCTCCATTCCCAGTTTTTTGGGAAAATGGAAGCTATCTTTCCTTAAATATAGTTGCATGGGAGTTAGAGGGGAAGGGGGTGGGAAATGAAGGTTAAGGAAAAAAGAATAAAAAGCTTGTTGTTGTTCTTAAAGACAAATTCATCTAAGTCTTCCTTAGAATCTGATTGGGCAAGTTACTAAGTGGTTTTTCTCTGCTCAGCTTTCATTTATTTTCCCGACCTTTCTCTATCTCTTCTCTGCTACTTTTTAACAAACTTTTTCTCCTATCCTTTACTGCCTCTGCTTCACTTCTACACACCTCTCTTACCGGCTCCTCCTCTTTACTGAGACTACTGTCCTGGAAATCTTAACCCTTTCCAAATAAAACCATGCACTTATTCGATGATTAATTCAATTTATGCAAACAATAGCAACGGATGAAAATAGTAACTTAAGCGGAATTTGTTAATGGCGCAGGGATCTGAACAAGATTTGGAGGTTCCTTTGATCCACCTTTGATTTGCTTTGCAAACTGCCCTTGTGTCATGTTTTTGGACATTTTGGTGCAAACATTGCCATTTTTAGAAAGAAAGGGATGAAGAAATCAACCAGCTTTATTTCCAAAGATGCATCCAATTTAGAATATGCATGGCATATGCCATTTTTTTATAGTAAGCCTGCCTCCAATATTTTTATATGCTTAGCAATCCATTGATTCTGATATATATTATGCATACATCTTCATCTAAATAATATTAATTCTTCCAAAAAAACAAATGATACATGTTTTATGTAAAGGCCTGCCAGTGTATGTAAAGAACCACATGACTAATCCAAATTTCTTTCAGATGAAAAGTTCAAGGAAAACTTCTGTAACCATGTCTCAGGTTAATTTACTATCAAGAACAGTCACAACTAAGTAACATGGATCAACAACCTTTTGATCCTTGCAAGACAACTTTTCTTGTTTCTTTGAGATATGCACCTTCTGACAAATTCAAGAAGACTGCCACATGTCCTTTATCTGCCTTCTTTATATTTCTGTAGTCAAGTCTGAAGCAAGTCCTAAGTTGCTATTGCTCCTTGTAGCAGACCGTAGGAAAGCATATGCATATCAGAGGCCCCAAGCTTATATCTATTTATCTGTCTGCCAGTAAGCCCATCCATATGACCACATTCATGGCAATGGCTACTTCAGATGATGAAAATGTTTTGAAAGAGTCATAATGGTTTATACTCACCTTATACTTTTACCTCCTTTAAGCAGGATTTCCTAGGGGTTTGACCACATAGAAAATCTGTTGAGCCAACATTACTGTGGAACAGAAAAAGCATGCATACCCCACCCCCAGAAACAATTTATCTTTAAAACCAGTTATAATTGTCCTGACAGCTATCATCTACCTGCTACCCTCATTTTGCATAGGCTGAAGGTGTCCCTTTCCATTCTTGTCACTTTTATCTCCAAATTTGCTATTCTATGAATTGAAAAAAGCAGTGGGATGTTCGAAAAGAGACGTGCATGTACAGATCAGAATTATTTAAAAGTTACAAAATACAGACTCCCCAAAAGCAACTTTTCCAAGCAATCTCCCAATTGGTCTCTCTGACTTCAGAGGGCCAAACGAAATGGTAGAATAGTTGTGTTTGTTATAGTGTCAAGGGCAGGAAAAAAGGCTGGGAGTTGGAAAATGAGAAGAAATAAATTTAATGAGCCAAGGGAGGTAGACAAGTTCAGATCTCTCTAAACCCCCAGCCTACTTGGCTGATCTTGGATGAGATCAAAAGAGAGACACTAGTACATGGTTAGGACACCGCCACAGAATCCCTGAACTATAAGACATGTTGGAACCAAGGCACTGGCAAACAACTTATGTATCATTTCCAAGGAACTCTGTATCCATGACCACGGGGACACCCAGAATCAAACATGACTCAAAATTATTTGACATGAAACATCTTTATTTTAAAAAATTACACCAATTTGTTTTAACTGTTCTCTTTCTTTCTCATAACCTATATAAGCAAATGTGGTTATTACTACCATATCCAGTTTGATACAGAAATACTAAAGCACGTATATACTACTTCGTTCTCAGAGATACCCTAATAGCAACAGCCAATGTGGCGTCCTCCAGTTATTTTAGTCTGCTACTTTCGCAACCCCACACTGATCTAGGCAGCTGAAATCTTGAACACCAAGGATGGTATATTGGTATTCTACTAGTCCTCCCTGGTTCTTTTACCAATAGCACCCTAAGAAGATAAGTAAGTACTTGCTGCAGCTTTTAAGACAGAAGTAAGTTACCTCAAGATACTTTTAATGTCTGTATTTAATGTTGCAAAATGCTAAGGTTCTGTCTGATAGAAAATCACTTTGAGATCATTTTCGTAAAGAAAATTCAAGTACAAAACAACACAATTGCTGGATTCATCCATTAACAATGTATTAGGATTTACCCTTTTGTGTGCCTAGATACTTAGTGGTTCTAAAGTCTTTAAAGAAAAGTTTTGTTCAGTTGCACAGTTGCATCATTCCCTTATCTATAGTGTGTTCTTTATTAGCAAGCATTTGGGAATGGAAAACCAAGTTTTGCATATTTTCTGCCTACCTGAAAACTGTAGAACCTGGCTGATCTTATCTTGGCCCTTAAATAAAGCAAGTCCCTGGTGAATACTAGAATGACAATGGCCATCAGGGAGTATCAGGCTCATAAACTACTAGGAAGCCAAAAAATATCTCAGGAGAAGACTACACCAAATCATTTTCATGCTGTGAGCCAGGAAAATGATATGATTATATTCCCCAGGACACCAAAAGTCTGAGTAGAAAGCAACTTTTCCTTTATAACACTAGGCTAGTGATCTCCACCCGAATCTTTGCTCTAAACAAATAATTACATTACTCCGTCTTTTTAAAGTTGCTGTTACCGAATTATAAGCAAACACATCTGCCACCCGCTTCGAGATTAAGGTTTCAAAGACCGATGTAAATGGAGTGCATCAGAAAAATCAAAAGGACTGCATTGAAAGGAGACACAGAAAATGTGCTACAAAAAAAGCAGGATAAAATCCAAGCTTCCGAGGTAAGGAAGGAAATGATCAGCAGAACAGGAAAGTCATACTCATATTCACACACGATGCACCAATTCAAGCAAAAGCTTCATTGTCAGCTTCCCAAAAGGGAAAGAACAATTCCTCCTTACTTCTCTCCATTCCTGCATGATTGGGATACGAACATGAAGCAAAGTCTTCTTTGGCTTTTGTGTGTGAATGGCTTTGAGCTTCTTTGTTCCTCTGAAAGGACAGGCAGAAAGGAAATGAAGGAAGGTTTACAAGATTTGTATTTACTCAGAGCTACAAATCTTGTCAGCAGCTTACAGACACACACATCCACACACACACACACACACCCCTCCACAAACTTCTTTTTCTTCTTGCAGGGGTGGAGCCGAGGTCAACTCAGAAGGACAAAACGCATTCAAGAGGCCAGCACTAGCATAGCCAAAGACACAGGGGACCCACTGCCCTGAAGCAAAATGGTGTGGGTTATGTCGGTGAGAGGGGAAAACATGGGAAGGAGGCGAGGTTTACACGTGTTGTGCAAAGGCGTGTATACCTGCCTTGATGAAGTATAAGGCTTTGAAGTCAGCCGAATTTTCAAATGCATCTTTTCTTCAAACCTTACTGAAAGGGGTGGAATAAAAGGGGAGAGTAGAGGAAAACTGTAAGGGAGATGATTCATTTTGATGTCACCAGCATCATCATCACCACATCCGTTAGCTAAGGCTGTCGGGTCATTTTTTAAAGAGGGCAAGTAAGAGATGAAGAGCCATACAATTTGCCTCTAATGAACAAGTCATATACCAAGAGCATCAAAAGCACGAATGAACATTTGAGTCAGTATTCGAGCAGCCTGGCTTTTGCCTCCCACAAGAATTTCCTCTCTCCCTAAACAAGTACATCCAGCAGCTGACTTATCAAACTGTACATTTCGCATTAAAAAGAAAATCCAGTTATCCCCTGCCTTCCTCGGAAAGAAAAGGCAAAAAGAATCAAGTGAGGGTTATCTTCCATTGCCCTTCAAGTTAAATGGTCAACAAAAGTTTAATTAATTAATTAACTCAGCAGAATTTAACGAAGCCTCTTCTCCCTGACACCTCCCCCCTCCCTACCCAACTCCAAGGCACTGATCGCAACCTAGGGGTCTACCCAACCCAAACATTTAGAGACAAAACTTTGGAGCTTTTTGTGGAACCAACTACATTTTGCTTTGGTTTATTTTTTTTTCCCCAAAATCGACACCGCATGTTGTGAGGTGGGGGTAGTGGGGGGTAACGTCTGTTTCCATTTGAAACTGTCAAAATTAGCATGCAGTGATTAAAAATCACACCCTTTCTCTTAATAA
>JAEANM010005992.1:0-19009 GCA_017656035.1 Myanophis thanlyinensis
AGAAGCCCAGTCGGAGTCCAGCCCTCCCCGAATCTGAGCGATTTTGTCTTGCAGAAAACAAGAAAAATCCTCGGCCCTCCCCTGCAAGGGATCTTCCCGCTCCCTCAATTCAAGAGGGAGCGAGTCACCCTAAACAGGGTGGCCAGGCGGTTTTCCGCAGACGCAATAAGGGCGGAGAGATAAGAACATCTCTCTGTCCTTATCGCCACTAAATACGTCCTAATATGGGATCATAAAAGTGTTCGGTCAAAATGTTGCATAGGTAAACAATAGCACTTCTAAATTTCACATGGTCATCCAAAGACACTGAGGGAAAATTTTTGAAGGCTACTAGCTAATTTTTAATTTATAATGTTAGCATTATATAGTCTGTAGATAAGCATTACATTTGATCTTTTACATTCTTCTCTATTCTTAGGAACTTTTTAAAATGTATTTTATGTAATATGTATCTCTCAACACATACACTGAAGAACTACTGAGATATTTATCCTTTAACTTAAGGTTTTGAATGGCCCAGTATACAATAGAATGCAACATTATATTTCAGTTGGTTTTATCAAAATGTATTATATGAAATATATCTAATATGTAGTCATTCTAATTTATTCCTGCATAAATGAGAAAAAGCAAGACAAAAATGATTAAGATCTCTGGTATTTAATGTTTACAATACTGATACATTACGACTGTTTCAAAATTATTTAATGCTATTTAATGTCATTTTAGCTTTAACTGGACAAAAGATGGGAAGCCATTTAGTCTGTTGGGTGACTCACGAATAACTACATTTAATAATTCAGGAACATTTGTAGTTAAAAATCGTGGGAACATAGCCTTTTTCCAAGGAAAATATCGCTGCTATGCCTCCAATGAGTTGGGAACTTCTGTGTCAGAAGAAATCGAGCTAATAGTTCCAGGTGAGTATCTGTGATGATAATTATTGTTATTTCAATGTACTTTCTCTAAACAGCTAAATTGTAAGATGCTGAACATCTTGTTTGTGGTAGTTTATTGCCTTAATTGTACTTAACTTGATGTGGGATTTATAAGAACCGCTCAGGAGATAGAAAGGCCTTGAACAATACAGATGTCTTGTTTTGGAGAATTATAACAAGCATTCCCTGTATTCTAGTTGAATCTTAAGTATTCCTTCTGGATTCTCCATTTTCATCCACTTTCTCAATGATATATTTAGGAATACATCAAATGGCAATACATGTAGTGAGACTTCTTTGCAAAATAAAAATGGTTAGGAAAGCTGATTCTGAATTATTTTTCTTTCAGAAAACCTATTCAGCATTTTTAATTGGAGATATTAATTTAATTTAAATGTAAACCTTGAATGTAAAAGGCCTATAATCAACATTACTAAAGTCCCCTTCAAACCCAATTTGATTCCTGATGATTTTATGGACATGTTCCTTTAACATTCGTAGCAGCAGTTGAAAGGATTTTGCCATACCTTATTTCAGAATGTTTTTCAATTTCATAATCTAAAGTTTCAAGTATGTCCTGATGATCTCCCATTCAAACAGTAATTAGGATTTATTATGGTTAGCTTATAAACTTGGATGCTACCACCAGCTAAAACTGGTGGTCTACAATAGCAGGCTTAATACCCTGTGCCCCTACATTGTAGACCCATTGCAGCTTTCACCCTGTCCTTAAATATAGCCCCATATAGAGCACATTACAGTATTCTATTTGAACCAAGACATAAATTAGTATGAATAATGCCTCCCATTCCAGAAAAAGGAACAATTGGCAACTAGAAAAATATGTGTGAAAGTTGCTTCACCATGAACTGAATGAATTAAATTATTTATAATTTAATGACTTTAAAAAAAATGACTTGTAATTAATCTAAGACAAAAAAATAATACTTGGGGTTTTGTTTTGTTTTGTTGGCTTGGGACCATGATTTCAATGTTTTTATTTTATTACAGCATAGCCATAAGCCAGTCATGTCACTTGGAGGAGGCAAAACATAACAAACAATCAAGGCATGATGGTGGTTATGTCCATAGAAGAATGTAAGCAACTGAAGTACCCTGGATGCCTTTATAGAGATGGGCAACAGGCCAAAGCTAGTTGCAGGCAAGCTTAACAAGACAACCACCTCACTCTGTGCTGATTAGGAGTTACAGAGATGGAGCAAAATGTCTTTGCTGGAACTTAACAGCTGTCAAGGTTATTGCAGCCCAGATCTAGTAGACTCAATACTGTGACAACCAGCTGTGCTGTTCCTCTATGCTGAAAAGATTGACCTGAAACCCCACCATTGCTGTTTGGTTTTTTTTTCTAAAAGCAAGTGCTTGCACACAGGACATCATAATAAGTCTTCTTTCTTGAACAAAGCCACTAGTTCATTAACTGAAAGATTTGCCCTGTGGCCAAAGAGTACTACTTATCTCCCCTGGGCAGAATGTTCAGCTCTTGAATGATTTTTGTAGTTCTCTGTTGAATGTTAAAAGAAAATAAAAGTACTAGACCCTGCTTTTTGTCACAAAGGTGCTTTTTCAGCAGGCAACTGGACTTTGTTTGTTCATTTGTTTTGAAGATGTTTGGCTTCTCATCCAAGAAGTTTCTCCAGCTCTCACAGGATAATGGGGAAAGGGATAATTTACATCCCTTGCAGACAGCTAATCATTTGCATCCTTTTAGAAGGTCATTGAAGCACTTGGAGGTTTATCTGTGTCCTCAGGGTCACCTGAGTAGTGCTCTGTGACTGTCCCAAATATGAGGAAGTTGCCAAGTGATCACACGGTTGACCACAGGGATGCTGCAATAGTTGTAAGGATAAAAAACAGCACTTTTTTCAGTGCTATTGTAACTTTGAATGATTAAATGAATGGTTGTAAGTCAAAGGACTACCTGTACTTCAGAAAAATGAGACTAAGAATTTTCTCACACTTGACCAAAGAAAAGAAAAAGCTGTGGGAATGCAGAAATGCTACCATGTGCTTTAGGCAGGGATGGCAAGATAACAGCTTTAGAAGCTTAATTGTATAATTATATGATTTCTTATAATTATGTTATCTTTGAACATGTGAAGCAAGGAATTCTATATGAATCTGATGGAAAGGTAATTGTCAAAAACTAATTTTGAAATGTGAGGTCAGATCCACTCCTATGCTTTTAGCCATCTGAAAACCATTGAAACCATATGGCTATGACAACTATCCTGGGCCCCAATTGGTGTGTGGCATGTTGGATGTAGCTAATGGACTAGAGAACACCCCACCTTCTCGCTATGCTTTGCTTCCTCACTGTCATGCCCCCATCGAGGATAACCCCCTCCTGATCTAAGAAAATGTAGGGAGGAGAGAAGGTAGATCAAGCCAGCTATGAGGGAGGAGAGTGTCCTGCTCCCTCTCACAAGGCACACCTGGAGACTGAGAGAAAAGGAGGTAACAGTGGGAGGGGCATTTGTCAGGAACAAATGTTGAGTCAGTGGAGCCTCGTGAAATTTCCAAAGCCTTGGATTTTGTTATGATCTGTTTTGTGTGGATTGCCTGGGTTGCCTGCTTCACTGAAACTTTGGTCCTGGCTACTGTGGGGATAACCTGTCTTGTTGGACTGCTGGCCCTGGTTGATGTGTGGCTAATCTTGCTCATTGGACTATTTGCAGCCAGAGGCTTCTGAAGGTGTGTGGGAGAGCTTTTCTCAAGAACTGGTATTGACTGTGGGAACACTTTGGGGCAGTTGGAGCAATAAAGGGAAATTGGACTGGTTCTCTGGCTATGTTGCTTTCGTGCTATGCCCCGGGTTATCACATTCGCTCTCCATCCTGATTAGTTGTATTTTAATTGATTAAGATCTTTATTGTTTTAATGTTTTATTTTGTATTTTATTCAATTTCTGTAAGCCACCTAGAGTCATGAGATGGGTGGCATACAAGTTTGATAAACAAACAAGCAAACAAACTCCAAAGTACTTTAGCTTAGAGGTAAGCCACATATGTTAATAATGAGAATAATGACATTTTTTAAAATTTTTCCTTAACCACACAGAGATTCACTTCTCCGTTCCTCCTTTATCTTTGCTTTTTTAAAATCCAGTCTAAATATTGGTAGTGAATTTAAGCCTTCCCCACAAACAAAGACAATGTTCTTGCTCTATTATAAATAAAAATCCAGAAGGCAATCATGCATTACATCTTTAATGTATTGAATAGTTTAGCCCTAAGTTACATGGAATGTGGCTGAATTTATGCATACATATATTATCAGGGCTGTGCAAAATTTATTTGCTGACTTTCACCATGCTTCTTTTTTCCAGGAATGAACTAGCAGGCATATTAATATACAACCAATTTGAAGAGTACTCAGGAGAATAGTGTTATCAGTGTCAGACAGTGATTTGATTTGGGTAGACAGTGTTTAATATTGAATCTCTTCTTTTTCTCTGGAGATTTATTTTAATGCTCCACAAACTTTTACATAAAATTATAACTGATCCTTTAAAACATTTTTTCAATAATTTTTGATAGATGTCTTTTAAAAGCAAGAGCAAAAACTTTCTGGTGGTTAGAAAAACTAGAAATCTTACAAATGAAGAGAAAATGTGCATATATTTTTCACCTTTTCCCTCTTTTAATTGCTATTATTTTATTATTACTATTGTTATTTTGCAAGACTTCAAGGTAATGTATATAACATTTCCTCATTCAAATTGTCCATACCACAGCTAAGTTTTCCTTTTTCTACTTCAGCTGAAATGCCTATTCAAATCCAGGTAACAACAAAAAAAAACCAACCCAAAACATTAACTTAAAATCATGATAAACAAAACAATATTTCCTAATATTCCTTCACCTAAACAAATCTACCTTGCTCCTCAGTATTAATTGAGGTTTATAAATAACAACTCTACTTTTTCTGTTCTTGCTGAAAAAAAATGCCCCATTTTTTTAATCAATCAAGTATTTTATATTTTATTTCAGATATATGTTTCTTGTAGGCAAATTAAATTTAAAAAAAAATTCAAATATTTTTTTTTCCTCTTGGAGAATTTGCTTCAGTTACATTCCATATTAAATATTAGGCCCAATATTTAGTGGGGAAAATACATCTGTAGTGCCTAGTTCAGTGTAATTTTTTTTTAGTTTCCCACATTACCTGATGGAGTTTTTGTTTAGTCTCATCTAACATCTTGATTTGAATCTCTCCTCTTCAATATTTTGCCTTCTAGATACCTCAGTCAAAATCTCTGCTTATTTAAAAGTATAAATCACACCTTCCAATTTTTCCAGGTGAAATGGATTTTTTTTCTGCTTTAGTTTCTCACTCAAAAAAGAATATTATTTTGTCTTATAGAATTTATTTTAAGATCAATTATATATGTATTATCAGTTTTCAATAAGGCTGCTGAAAAACTTGTTCACTTATCTTCTTCCTGACATAATGTACCAAAACATTCCTTCTGGTGAGGATTCATGGTGAACTAGGCATTTCTAAAGAATAGGAACACCACTGAAATGAAGATAGGAAGTCAGACAACAAATTCTGCCTGTCCCACTCCCTACAGAAAAAAGAGAAATTGCTCATTTGCACTCTGGATAGCTGCCCCTCTTAGGAGCTTAGGTTTTTGTGTGTTGGCTTGTTGGTTGTTTATTGGGTGACTGAAAGTTGAGGAATTTCAAACAATCTCACATCCACAATGCAGCTGACATGAATATATGATTCAAATCAACATCATTCTTAAACATTTTCAGATATAATTAATTTACCGCTAAAGAGAGATTTTCTGAGTAACAGGAAAAGAAAATTCCACTTAATAAATCAAGATTTAGGGTGAGAGTAGAGGATGCTAAGGATAGTGTTAGGTGGAAAAGTATGATTTGCTGTGGCAATCCCTAACAAAAAGAAGAAGAACAAAAGGAGGAGGAGGAGGAGAAGAAGAAGAAGAAGGCCCTGGAAAAAAAAATCTCTCTCTATGGAATCGGTCTCTGGTGTCCCAAAACGTGGGGGCCACGGATTTAAATAATTTATGAATGAACTGTCCCTTTCTCTCACATGGCTAGCTTTACCACTGGAGGGAAAATGAGGAACAGGTAGGCAGCAGATTGGATTGAAAAGGAAGCCAACAGTTATGTCTGCCATTTCCAGCAATAGGTGCAGCTGGCTTTATTATTATTATTATTATATTGGAGAAATTAACCAGGTGGCTGTGGACATGGAGGTAACAAGGAAGGGAAGCAACATCTGGCCCAGAAGTCCCCATGCCCAGTGCTATCTCACTTGAATTAATCTCTCAGCACCACTGCGCATACGATGAATGTTTGCAGGAACTGGATACGTCTAGTCCAGTGGTGGCGAACCTTTTACTTACTGAGTTCCGAAAAGTACGCGCTTTGCGCGTGCCATCCGCACTTGCGTGCATCTCCTCCACATGCGCTGCATGTGCAACCGCACCATCTGTGCATGCATGCAACTTTTGCACATGCAATGCACACGTGCTGCACGCAGGCACTCACGCACACATGAGCAATCATGTGCATGTGCAGGAGAGCTCCGAAGACCAGCTGGATTTCCTGCTGCAATCGCGCGCACGCACAGTGGAGGCCCGAAGACCAGCTGGGTCTCTGCAATCACGCAGGCGTGCATGCAAAATCGCATGTGCATGCTCAGCTGGAGGTAAGTTGGCCGACAGCTTGTGTACCCAGCAAGATGGCTCTGCGTGCCACCTGTGGGACCTGTGCCATAGGTTCGCTGTCACGGGTCTAGTCTAATGAAGAGAAGGGCTATGGGGTGACATGAAAGCAGCCTTCCAATATTTGAGGGACTGCCCCAGAGAAGATGGAGGTGTCTCCCAAACACCTGAAGGCAGGACAAGAAGCAAGGGATGGAAAGTTATCAAGGAGAGACCCAGCCTAGAAGAATTTAGGAGAAAAAATTCCCTTCCACAATGAACCAGTGGAATGGCTTGCCTTCCTAAGCTGTTGGCGTACCAGCAACGGAGTTTTTAAAGAAAAGATCGGACAGCCATTTGCGTGGAATGCTACAGCGTCTCCTGCTTGAGACTAGAAGATCTCCATTGGTTGGACTTGAAGATCTCCATGGCCCCTTCCAACATTTGTCCTTGTGTATTCTGTAAGTCAAATCTCAGCCACTCTGGGATTTCCAAGAGGCCAAGTCTGTCTAAGAGTCTCCCCTCCTCACCCCAGGCCTGGAGTGGCCTAGGGGAAATCAAGGAAGCCAAACTTTGCCATGTCTCCAAATCACCAGGTTTGATTCCAGCTGCCTCCCAGGGCGGACAGCAGGGACAGGGTTAAAGGGGCCTTCTCGGTGGTGGTCCCTCAACTCACTTCCCCCCCCCCCGGGGGGGGAGGTCGATTTTGTCTCCAAGCCCCTTTCAACTATGTCAAAGCCTTTGAAGCAGAATCTGGGGACCTCAGCTGCCTCTGGCAGGCTCTGCTTCCCGGTGGGATGTATGTCTCTCTCCCCCCCTGCCCTCCCCAGAGTTTTCTGCATGGCTTACACACACACACACACACACACTTACCCTTGCATTTTCGTACCCAGAGACAGGAATGAAAACCCAAGCATTTTATCCCAGCCAGGCCAGAGAGAAATATTCAGAGTTAAAATGAAACAGAAGAAGGCCACGCTGGGCATATACAGTCTCCAAATGCCTTTCTTTGTCGTCCCCCCCACCCCAAACAAACGGGGGAAGAGTCCAAGGGTGGGGTGGGGGGCTTATTCTCTCCTAAAACCAAGCAGGCTTGCCCAATCCTAATACACACTTAAATCCCCCCCCCCTTTCCTCGGCATCTCTCCAAGCTCAGTTGAGTTTTACTTCCCAGGAGGGCATCAGATTCGGCTGCCACGGTCTATATAGTATATTAGAAAGGTACCACCTCATTCTCCAGCCTTACCCAGGTTTTTTGGGGGTGGGGTGAGGTCAAGAGGCCGACTGTGTAAACCGCTCAGAGAAGGGCTGCAAAGGGGTATATAAATCTAAGTGCTATTTGGTATTGACTCAGCCTTCCATCCTTCCGAGGTCGGTAAAATGAGGACCCGGATTGTCGGGTGGTGGGTGGAGGGGAGGGGCGCAAGAGGCTGACCCTATAAACCGCTTAGGGAAGGGCTGTAAAAGCACCTCCCAAGCGCTATATAAGTCGAAGTGCTAATAACCACCGCTATTGGTCATGGACCTCTTCCATCCATTTCCGAGATTGGTGAAACGAAAAGACCCAAATGGTTGGTTGGTTGGTTGGTTGGTTGGTTGGGGGGGGGGGGGGGCGGCAAGAGGCCGACTCTACAAAACCCGCTTTAGGGAAGGGCTGTAAAGCGGCATCTAAAGCCGAAGCGCCCCGGCTTAGGGAAGCGAAGCTCAAAAGCCCCCCTCCGCCATCCCCACACCAAACCCACCCGCGGCGCCCCGAAGAGAAACCAACCACCGGGGCGCTTCGGTTGGTGGAGCGAGCCAGGTCGTTTGCGCGTGAACTCAAGCCAGCGGGGCGGGGCGGGGGTGGGGGGCGGACGAGGAAGGGGGGGTGTCTCTCTCTCCGGCTCGCCCCGCAACCCGGGGGCTCCGCGCGTTCCCCCTAGAGCTCAGCCAGTCGTGCCATTCCTCCAACCGCCCCCTAAATCACGGCTTAAACACAACGCCACCGGGTTTAACGCGGAGACGCGGGACGCAAGAAAGGGTTGAGTGGGTGGGTGGGGAAGAAGGATCGCTGGGGTCCCCCTACTCCCACTCCCACCCACCCCCCAGAAACTTTTCCTCCTCTCCTCTCCTCTCCCCTTCCCCAACCCCGTCTAAAGTTGGCCGGGCTGGGTTGGGGGAAGGACTGACGCCGGGGAGGAGTGATGCCCGCGGAGCAGGGAAAAGGGAAATCCAAGCCCTGGGTGGGTGGGTGGTTGGGTGGGGGAACTCACCTGGCGCGGGATGGATAGGTGAGTGGGTGGGTGGGCGAAGGAGGCCAACGACCCACGTGCGCGTGTGTGTGTGTGTGTCCGCCTGCTTGCGAGTGCCTTCTTCAGGCTCTTCCGCCGTTGACATCGGCCAGCGGCTGCTCCGCTCCGGCCAGCTCCTCCGGGCTGCTCCGAGGCATCCAAGGCTCCGGAGCACGAAGCGGGAAGGAGGCGGAGTTTCTGGCAAGCCTGTGAACGCCAAGCAAAGCTCCGCGCGATTGGCTTTCGGAGAAAGGATTGTGGGAGATCGGGGGACGGCGGCCCGGGGAGGGGTCTGCGGACCGAGGCAACGTGTGAAGGGGAGGGCCGGGGAGGGGGGCAGGCAGGCAGGCAGGCAGGAGGCGGGGGGGCAGCAGCAGCAGTGGGTTGGGGGTCTCTGAACCTTTCCCCTTGCCCACCAACCAACCAAGCAACCAAGCAAGGAAGGAAGGAAGGAAGGAGGTTGGGCTAGGTTGGCTTGCAAAGCGGCCAAGGACAAGGAGGGGTGGGGTGGGGTGGGGTGGGGGGCCCTGGGGGGGGGGAGTCTCGCCAGGCCAGCCTTGCCAAAGTTCTCCCGAGCCCACCCGGGAATGGGTGGGTGGGATGGTGGGGAAGGGGTGGTTTAGTTAGAGGGCACTCCGGCTTGGCTGCCGCTCTTGGAGCACCAAGCGGAGAAACAAAAGGAACGGCCGGGAAGAGTTTGAAGCGAGAAGCCAAGGTGCTAGTTCTCAAGTTACACACGCCGCTTCGGGGAGGGGAGGGGGAAAAAAGCGGGTGGGGGGGGGGAGAGAGGAAAGAGCAGGACAACTAAGCGCAGCCTTCTTTCCCCTGCGCTTCCCCGGGGCTGGGGGAATTCTCGTCCAACTGTCCTTGTGCTCTTTTGGGGACTGCCTTTGGACTACCGCTCCCATCATCCCCCGACCGGCCGGGATAGCATCTCCCCTCCTGGCCGGGCGTGGTGGGGGAATCGTTGCGAAAGCTGGGTCCTTCCAAGGCAGGAAGCTGGAGCCGCGGTCCCCCCACCCCCTCTTGTCGCATCGGCGTTGGAAATGCAGATTGAAAAACTTAGAGGGTCCCTCGTTTTCATTTCCTCCCCCACCCACACCCCCAAAGATGAAAGTGGGGGGGGAGGGCCTGATGGGGAGGGGGTACGGGGAGAAAGATGACTACGAAGACCCAAGGAGTGGGAAGTCCTTCTCGGAGAGAGGCGAGGTGACAACAGCCGGAAGGAAGAGTTGTCACCAGCCAGAAGTTGAAATCTCAGAAGGGAAGGCCTTTTAAAAATTCCCCCCACCCCACCCACTCTGATGTCACCCAAGAGGGAACTTTGGGTGGGCTTTGGGTTACATCCACCTTCTCCAGGTTGTCCTCTCTGTGTCACCTTGGTCCTTGGCCAAGCCGCCCTGCCAGATGCAGAAGAACATTCTTGGGCTGCTTGGCACCCCAACAATCAAACCTGGGCCACCCATAACCACGAGTCCGCCAGCTTTTTATAACCACAACACCAGGGTAGAAAAGGGGGCTCAACCCATTGCCAGTTACAGCTAAAGGACCCTTGGTGGGCAACCTTGTCCTGTTCAGGCCATTCCTTCCTGGATAATTATGGGGAGGGGGGGCATATCTCTGCATCCATGAGCCGTACAGACCAGGGTGAGGCTGGAGTGAAATGGATTAGGACCCCTGTTTATCCTTCACACTTCCTGCCCCCTCGTCTTTTGGATCCTTCTTCTGGCATCTAACTATCCTCTTGATACCCCCCTCCCACCCAGCAGGCATTAGGGGGATGGAAAGATGCAGGATAGCTGAATGGATGACTTACAAGAGGATTTTGCAATTGGCACAGGGGCTTCCGACAACCTGCCCATAAGGCTACCTAAGGTTCAAGACTGCCCATTCTTGCTTTAGCAGCTAAATGACAGGTGATCCTGCAGGTGAACGTCCTACCTACTTGCCAGAAGTGTGTGATACTTGAAAACAATCAGATTGAATTTCCAAGCGACACATAAACAGCATCATTAGGGGCAGAAGATTAATACACTCATTCCTACAGCAAGGTGCACTTCCCTTGGCCAAGGTGAGTTGATGGTCAGGATAACTTAAGAGTTGTAAGTAAGGTGGGTTGTTGAGAACTTATCCCAAAAAAGATCTTTTTGTCTATTGAAGGACGCCAGTATATTATCAGCTGCTCTCCCAGGAGAAAATCAAACTGCTGGGCCTTGAGCCGTGGTCTGAGAGGTAGAAATTCAACTGGTGGTGTCTTGAAAGTTGCCATTAGGTTAAAAACAGCATCTGTTGAATGTCAGCTCCTTGAGACCCACAAATATAAACGGGACTCAGAATGATTCATTTCTGTGGGTTTTGATAAGCCATTTAGCTTTGTATCACATCTGCAAATCGTGCAAAATTCATTTAGCAAGGTTAGTCCAGAATTTGGCTAACTGATTATGTCATGACTACTTTCATGCAAAATACATACAGTATTTTAAAAAAAGGGGTTGATAAACAATGGTTGCTTTCCACCACTGAACTATCCAATGTGCTGTGTGAACTTGAGAAGACAAGTACAAAAAAAAGGAAAAAGAAAATACAGTAAATGTATACAACTCATAACAACTTGCTTTGGAAATATTTCCGTAGCCTCAATCGCTGACATAGTTATCACGCAACACGCTCTAATAAATCCATGGAAGGCAAACATTCTATAGAATCTATATCCAAGGAGATTTTGTATCCATCACCCACTTTCCGTCCGATGCATGAAACTCCAGAGATAATCCACATAATCCACAGATGTCTCTCAGGGGTCTCTGGAAAAGTATACTGTGGAGGATAACTTTTCTGCAAAAAGCCTGCTTCCCTTATTGAATTTATTTATCTAGATTGATGTGCTGCCCATCTCACCTAGAGAAGAACGCATCTTCTGTTCTCAAGTTCAGAGAACATTTATCCTATAATGTAAGTGCAGCTTGCTCTTCTTTTGAAGGCTGAAGCCTACAAGACCAATCATCCATCGTGACTGCACTACATTTCAGTTGAGGATGTAATAAAGGAAGAAGTAGTAGTAGTAGAAGTAGGAAGAAGAACCAGCACTCCTGTAGGTCTACAGAACCAATATAGTATGCAATACAGTGGTGTGATTAAGGTGCTAGGCTCTACCTGAGCATCATGCTCTCTGGGTGATTTTGGCCCACTTGTTCTCAACGGTGCCCATCTAACATGGTTGTCGAAGTGGGCAAAAATAAAAGGGAGTCTTATCTGCACATCCTTTCTCTTTGCCTGGAGTTTGAAAAGTTCCTACACGTTATATACTTTTGGTCAACACACCAAACTGGAGAAGGTTGATGTGGCCAGTGATGAATTACTAGATGGTCAGGTCTGATAGAACCTCATGTGCTGATGGAGAAGTTAAAAAACAAGGATCTTTCCTCTGGCTGGAGTATTCCTTTTTCAAAACACTACTTCCTAAAATCATGTGACCTATAATAACTGGAATTGTGGCCTCTGCTCCTGGCTAGGAATCTCACAGTTGGAAAGTCCATGTTCAATCTTCACTACAAAGATAATACAGAGAGAAGCTTCTTAAACCATCTTGAACCAACACAGAAACAGACAATTTAATTACAAAATCATGGCTGCATGTTTGGAGTTAATCTTGTGCCTGGAAAGCAGACAGATTTCTCTTGAAATATAATTTTATGGAAGTTAAAAATGGTAACACCGACTAATGACTTGTGGGTTATATTCACACATACTTGAGCTATTAGAAGACTGGACTATTTTCTAAGTTTGCACGACACTTTGAAGATCAACAGGTGAATATAAATCACCCTGAATATTTTCATCCAATAGATTGTGGATGACTCTCAATTATTTTAGCCTAAGCTCTTGGGAATAGTTTACATATGGTTTTTAGAATCAAAACTCATGACCAAATATAACTTTGGTTTGTAATGAAGTAAAATAACAACAGGCCAGATATCACAGTTGTCAAAAACGGAATTGTATAATTTATTAATACCACTGTACCAGGAGACGCCAGAGTCGAAGGAAAAGAACTAGAAAAAAATCACAAAATATCGTGACCTGGCCATCGAAACCACCTGATTATGGAAGAAACATGTGACAGTGATACCCATGGTCATCAGGGCGCTAGGTACCATGTCCAAGAATTTTACACAGTACATCAAGAAATTGCAGCTTCCTGCAACAACACCAGCAGAACTGCAAAAAACTGCGCTACTTGGAACAACATACATTTTGAGAAGGTACTTGGTTGATACCTAGGATGCTGGCAGCAACCCATGTCAACCATCAGTGCCAGTCAATAATGTGACACATTTTTAAATGTTCAGTTGACTGAGTTTCATGCTTAATGAATAAAGTCTAAATAACAATAATGTTACTTTGCGTGTACACAGTGCTTCTGTACTGCAGACAAATTCCTTGTGTGTCTAATCATGCTTGGCCAAATAAAGTATTTAATCCAATCCAATCCAATTTCCCTTTTTTTTAGCCAATGGCCTTCCAGGTGTGTTTGGCCATAATTATCATGCTCAATTGTCCCAGCCATGGAACTGGATGATGTTGGAAAGTGAGACCAGCACATCAGGAGGCAGCAGATTAAGGAAAGTCATCAGAAAGGTTTAAATAGTGTTTCCAGACTACCTGGGAAGATGGCTGCCATCCATGGCTCTTTTGGCTGCAAATGGAAAAGGCTTGAAGTTAGGAAGGAGGGGGGGTCTTAGAAAACCCATCACCAGTTCTCAAACAGGCGCTGGAAATACGATCCAAGGATGTTAACACCCCTAACTTGATCCGGTGGCTGTCCTTCTTCAAGCAGGCACAATTTGGGAAGGAAAAAAAGAGACGAATTTATCCAGAAGGCGGGGGTGGTGGGAAACCCCTTCCTATTCTCTCATTTGTAATTTCCTGGTCCAGACCTTTCTAGCAACAAGGGCGATTTGGCGTTAAATCTGGACTAGCCTCCAAATAATCTGGTAAACAGAAATTTTGTTTTTCCTTGTGGTCATCACAACCAGCAGAAATAAGCAGCATATAATATGTTATGCCTGAATATGGTTTTTTTTCTTCTGAAAAGCAGCAACAACTTAAAAAAATAAAAATAAAGCGCAACTCCCATTTTATTAAAGGCTAACGCTTGGGAATATTTTGCAAAGAAGTTGGAGGAAAAAAAGAGAGATTGTCCGGTCCAGCCAGACTGTTCTGTGGGTGGGAGAAATGTCTTACTGGTTGAAGGAATAGGACAAGGCCAGAAGTGGTGCCTTGGCCCTTGCTTTTACTTTCACGGGTCACCTTCTCCGGCAACCTTGCGGGTCTTGCCAAAAAGTAGGTAGGAAAGATCTTGCCCAGAGCACAAGCCATTGCAACATTTCCTTCAATTCACACAACCCGTTTAGAGACAGTTAAAAGGGACTCTTAAAAAAAAAAACCCAACCATCTCAAACCCTTTCCATCCCCTTCCTCGGTTTTCATTTATTGATTAGCGGGTTTATTTACATATCATGCATGCCTATTTATATCACACACACACACCCCACTTTCCCTCTGCTGCAGAAATTTCAGCCCGGCATATAATCATCATTATATAGAAAACCCGTTGCACACCCGTCGGTTCGTCCCCATTTGGGACAAGTCGGGGGAGCCTCGTTTCCCCCCCTCCCTCCAACTTTGACATCGCCCAATGAGTTGGTTCCCTTCCCACCGCCCCTCCCCCCCACAATCCCCATCATCCCTATTTAGAGACCAGGGTCGGTTTCACACGTTCGACCTCGTTAAACTCGCTCGCAGGGCAAAGAGAGAGAGAAGGGAGTGGGTCGGGGGGCTCAGGCTTCCAAAACTCGGGCGTTTGGCTTGGAGACGCCCCGCAGCCGGGCTCGCCCCGGGAGGAAACCGACACGCGTTCGAGTCCCCACCCAAGCCGAGCCCGGATCGACGCACGAGGGCTGCTCGCTTGCGATTTCCTCGCCTCCGAACAGCCTCAGCCCGGAAGTGGCCGCAACGATCTGCAAACGCCCCGGAGGATCTCTTCCCACCACCATACACACACACACACATCCCCACCCCTGAGTAAGGCGCTTGAAAGCCAACCGGGCGCCTGGAAATCTTCCAAAACGCCCCCCCCTTTCTTTCTCTCTCCCCCCATTCCCACCCTTTGGAGTCCTGGAAGTACGCGCGTGCACGTGCACGTTGGAAGCAAACCCTCCCCCCCCTTTTTTTTTTTTGCAAGGCGCGACACGTGTATCAATGGATGGAAGCAGCCAAGCCGGGCTTGAAGAACAGGAAGAACTGGGAGTGGGGAAGGAGGAAGGTGGAGGGCTGATCCGCACAGCTGCCTTACCCCCCCCCCAAGTGGGTGGAGGCTTCTCCGAGCAAGGGGGTGGTCTTCTGAATGGGTTACTTTTTAAATCCCCGCGACTACCACCCCTCTAGTAACCCCGCGCCTTGCAACCCCCGCAAGAAAGTGGACATGCGGGTTTCCTCTCTTACTTTGCAACAGCCGAGAGGCTGCTGGGCTGGCATTTGGGCATGGACGTGTGAAGCCCCACATGCGTGTCGGGGAAAGCATATGCGTGTGTGGGTGGGTGGAGGTGTAAATGCGTAGGGAGTCCTTTGGCTTGCCCGCCTCTCCCTTCGTTTCGTTTCGTTTCCCCGGAGCTCTCGCCTTGCGGAGTCGGGCAGCAGCACCACCTGGCTGGCGGAAAGTAGGCCGGCCAAGGCGGGGAGAGGGAAGCAAGCAAGCTCCGGCCTCTCGCTTCTTGCAAAGCCGAAGCTCCGCGAGGAAGCTTTGCAGCCAGGGACGGATCCCTCCCTTTGCACCCGGGGGGGCTGCAATGCAAAGCCGCCTCCGCCGCTCCGGGCTTTGGAAACAAGCGGCTGGAAAGAAAAGAGGCACTTTCCACGCGGGGGAAATTCCACGCGGGACGCCGAACAAGCCCACCCACCCAGATCCCCGGCCATGCGATCTGCCTTCCGAGCCACTATCCGAGGGGGAGGGAAAGTCGGTTGCCGGTCCGCCGCTCCACGCGCGAGGCGGCGCGGATGCGAGGAGCGAAAGAATTGCAGCTGCCACCGAGCCCGGCTCGATGCGTGGCGAAGGCGAATGGGCGCCCCGGGGCTGGGGGTGGGGAGAAAGTGGGGGGGCTTGGATTGGAAGCGACGTCATCGCCTGGCCTCCCCCCCCCCCACCGTCCCTCGGAAATCCCGGATTTAGGAAAAGACCGGGTGGGATAGTGGTTAGTTAGAGCGTGGGGACGGGTTTCGCCCCCCCCCCCCACCTCCCGTGGGTGGGTTGGTGGCGGTGGGGAGATACGGTCTTTGGCGCCCCCTTAGCCAACTCAATAAAAAAGTTAAGGCTGGCTTCTCTTGGAGAAAAGGCAAAGGAACACACACACACAACACACAAACACACACCATATCCAAATCAAGGAAAATAGGACCTTGGAGTCTTAAATACCTAGGACAAGTAGACAGACAGACACACACACACACATCCAAATCAAGGAAAATGGCACCTTGGAGTCTTAAATACCTAGGACAGGTAGACACACACACACACACACACATCCAAATCAAGGAAAATGGCACCTTGGAGTCTTAAATACCTACAACAGGTAGACAGACAGACAGACATCCAAATCAAGGAAAATAGGACCTTGGAGTCTTAAATACCTCCTGACAGGTAGTCCCAAAGGTGCTTTTTTGTTTTTTCCAGGAGGCAACTGGACTTCGTTTTTTCCCTTTTGAAGACCTTTCACTTCTCATCCAAGAAGCTTCTTGGGCTCAGACTTGAATGAGGGTGGAAGGATTTCGATGCCTTGCAGACAGCTGATCATTTGCATCCTTTTTGGAGGGTCCTTGAAGCCCTTGGAGGCTTATCTGTGTCCTGGGGTGGGTGGGTGGGTGTCAGCTGAGTGATGATCCTCAGTTCTTGTAAGTGTGCAATTTTTTTCCCCTTGTTACTCCCACCCCATTCCAAGGGCGTCCATCCCAAATTGTAGAGCTAATAGTCTGTAGAGTCTCGGTCATCAGGGTCAGTTGTCCCAAACCAGGAATCATTTGCACCACCCAGGTGACCCTGAGAACACACAGAAACCTCCAAACAGCCTCAGCGACTCTCTAAAACAGTGGTGGCGAACCTTTTACTTACTGAATGCCGAAAAGTACGTGCCTTGTGCGTGCCACCCGCACTTGCCTGCGGCTCCTCCACCTGCGCTGCATGTGCAACTGCACCATCGGTGCCTGCATGCAGCTTCTGCATGTGCAATGCATGCAGGCACTCATGCACACATGAACAATCGTGTGTGCATGCGCAGGACAGCTCCGAAGACCAGCTGGATTTTCTGCTGCAATCGCATGCGTGCACAGCAGAGGCCTGAAGACCGGCTGGGTCTCTGCAGTTGCGCATGCAGAGTGCATGCTCATCTGCAGGTAAGTTGGCCGACAGCTTGTGTGCCCAACAAGATGGCTCTCCGTGCCATAGGTTTGCCATCACGGCTCTAAAAGGATGCAAATGTCTGCAAGGAATATAAACCCTTCCATCCTCCATCATTTACTCAGAGCGGAAGAAGCTTCTTGGATGAGAAGCGAAACCTCTTCAAAAGGAAAAAAACAAAACAAAGTCCAGTTGCCTCCTGAAATAAAGCACCTTTGGGACAACCATGACCTGGCTGATGGAGAATCCCTACCTTCTACAGACAGGTATAACAAAGCAGCGTCTTTGCACATGGGAGGTGGGGGGCGGATTTGTATCCCAAATAATCTACCTGGCCATAAGGTATGTGGGACCCAGTTACATCCTTTTTAAACAATCATACACTGTCCAGAATCCAGATGATGATGGATGCTTGGGGTGGATGGGTTGCAGCTCTATAAACATCTGGAAGAGACAAGGTCTCCCCTGCATTGGGGGCTGTTTAGATTAAGGAAGCTTCCCTGGGTTGTAACAGTCTACCTCGGAGTTCCTCTCCTGGAGAAGAGCAGGAAGGGACTGTCAGTGCATTAAACCACGCATTAGCCAGGTTTATTGGATTCACATCTCACTCCCTCCAGAGGGGTCAAATTAAGATAGGTCATCCTTGACTTACAACCACTCACTCAGTGACGGTCTGAAGTTATAACAGCACTGGGAAAAAAAATGACTTAGGACCGTTTTTCACATGACGGTTAACAGCGTCTGCATGCTCACCTGATCAAAAATTCAGAAGTTTGGGTAATTGGTTCGTAACTTATGACGGTTTTGTGACCTCCTAGCAAGCAAAATCAATTCACTTAACAAGGGTAGCAAGACAGGTCGCAGAAGGGGGGGAAAAAACTCGCTTCACCGAGCAGGTCTTGCTTAGCCAAAGGAATTGGGGGGGGGGGGTGTCCGTTGTGGCCACAAGCCAAGGATTTCCTATAAATGCAAGGATATAAGGTGCAGCCTTCTGGATATGTTCGGCTGCTCTTTTGCTCTTTTCGGCCTGCAGTTCAACAGGAGCATCGCATGTGCCACCCCAGTTCTGGGGGAGAGGGGGGGGGCAGAAAAGAGAGAAGATACTGTCCCCCCCCCCCCAAATGGATCTGTGTGAGATGTAAACAATTAGGTCAACTTGGGTTTTTCAGTCGAGATAATTCCTGGTGGATGAGACTGGAAAAAGGGGGAGAAAGAGAGAGGCGGAGTGGCCATCGGGGCTGCAGTAGATTTAACAGAGGTCTGAACAGATTTAGAGGGGGGTGGGCGGAGAGGAGGGGGGGGGGTGCCGAGATATTGGAAGGGAGTCAAGGATCACTCGCAATCTGCCTGGCTGCCGATTTAAATCCCCCCACGTTTAAAGCTTCGGTTTGGAAGAGAATGGCAAAGCAGAGGAGACGACAACTGGGCAGCTATAACAATCCCACCCCCGAAAAGTTAGTGAGTCCTTGACTTATGACCACCAAGAAGCCCCAAATTTTTGTGATTAAGTGAGAATTGGTTAAGCGAGTTTTGTTCCATTTTTTTTCTTGCCTTCTTGTCTATGGAGCTTGTTATATATATATATATATTTGTTTTCTGAGGTTTTCGCGGGTATTTGTATGTGGATATTTGGTTATTCGGGTTTTTTCCCGCG
>JAEANM010005993.1:0-19009 GCA_017656035.1 Myanophis thanlyinensis
AATAAATAAATAAATAAATAAATAAAGTAAGGCGCCTGATTTATTAAAGACTAGTGGATTGACCCAATGGATTGACGCTGCCACCTCAATTCTGCCATCCCTACGGAAGCGCTTATCTGAAACCCCGGCAAAGATGCACCCTTCGAATCGAAGAACGGTCAGGACCCCCGCTATTCCGACCTCCTCCACTAGGGGGCAGCCGTTCCTTTCCTGTCGTAAACCGCAGATGCTTCGCCGTGGGAGGGGCAGGATTGAGTAACGGCTCCCTTTGTCCTCTTGACTCAGTTTACGGCGTGCACAAGACCCGGGGAAAGGCGTGTCGTTTTTTTTAGGCAAGGATCCACCTCGATCTCGTCTTTCGCTCTCGGGACCAGAGAGTACATTTTTCAGAGTAACGTCGTTTTAGAGCAAGATGCACCCTTAGTTTTCAAGTTTGCTCGGGAAGGCAGCTCCACCGAACTCAGGTTTAGGGGTGTGTCCGCGTGTTTATGTATAAAGATACACACACTCCGGTTCGTATGGGGGTGCAATCTTTTAACAACAGGAAGATTCCAAGTTACGGATCCCGGTGTGAAGTATGTTGAAGATTGTAGATCGCAGTTGTTCTCTTCCCCCCCACCCACCACCTTCTCCGCCATTGAGCTTCATTTCTGCAAAACTACTTACAGTAGTTACTGCAGGTTGCCGGATCCCCCCCCGTACGTGCTCCTTTTACAGGGCCGAGCGATACTCGCTTGAAACCCGAAAGGATTTTAAGACTCAAAAGAGCATCGTAGAAGTAAGAAAAGGGGCCATTCGGACTATGGAGCCCCCAGTCTAAAGACGGAGAATCCGAACGGAGTTGGAATGGGCTGTGCTTTGTGTGGTTGTACCGATGGGGGGGGGGGCGCCTCATTCAATTTTGCTGCACACATGTTGCGCATTGACGATGAAGGGTTGCATTGAACTGAAGTAAAGGTGTCCCGAGTGGAACCATCAGCCTAAGTAAATAAGCGTTTTCATTATTCGCCCAAAGTCCCCTCTCGAATGCACGTGAGCCGAAGAGTAGCCAAAGTCACATCAGTTGGGGCGTCCTTCGGTTGCGCAAGTCGGGAGTCGAGCCTCACTGAAAAGCCATCGATCCAAGGGGCTCCTCCTTTGCAACCCGTGCGAGCAGGACCGGGCCTGAAAGGGGGGAGGGGGGGAAAGAGAGCGAAGTTTGGGCGATCTCGGGGCGCGTGGCCTCAAAACGAAGCGCCCTCTTCAGGTGCCGAACTTCCACCGCGGCTCCCGCTTCGCCAGGAGACCTTTGCAGACGCGCCTGCAATTTGGGGGAGGGGGGGGCGCCACGTGTGGACGAGGAGGCTTCTTGGGAAGGGGGCAGCGCATCTGGGGGGGGGGAGGGAGGGAAGAGGGAGGGTCGGGAAGGAGCCGTCCTTACTTTCTTCTATTGGACGGGCGATGTCTTTAGGCGGGCGGTGCCGGGGGCGGTCCCGACAGCCCCGTCTTGTCCCAGGCCGGGCACAAGAGGGGGGAGGGATCGGGAGGTAGCTGTCGCCTCCTGCCCCACGGCGGCTCACTTCCACACCGACGATCCAGACGGGCCGAGCCATCATCCCCCGCCTCCCCTGGAGCCGCCTGGGCCGGGGATGGGGAACACCGAGAGCGGGGAGCCGGGCGGGGGGCCCGGGATGTTGCCGCCCCCGCCGGGAAGAGTTCCCATGCCGGATCAGGGAGAGCTGGAAGAGCGATTCGCGATGGTGCTGGTGAGAAAGAGAGAGAGAGAGAGACCCCTCCTCCCTCCCCCTCCCCCTCCCCGCCCGGTTAGATCCCTGCATAGATTCCTCTCCGTCCCCCCACTTCACCCCCCTTCGCTGCCCCGGGGACTTCGCAGCCTTGATTGCAAACAAACTCGTCCGCATCTCCGACGTTGCTGGAAATCGGTTTTTTTCTTCTCTCTCTAAGCAACAGAGATGGATCGCCAGCCTCAGTGCCTTGCTCCTTGCTCCTTTTTCCTTTTCCCTCCCGCTCTCCTACTTTTTCAGACACTTTCTCCCCCCCCCCTCCCACCCCCGGTCGCAAAAGATCCGGGAAAGCATTCTGGGTCTCTTTTCTTTCGCTGGGATTGAAGCCCTAAACCCTGGCTGGGGGGTTGCCTCCCTAACCTCCACTTGCTCTGGTTGTTTCCCCGTTTGGGATTTTTCTGTTAATCTTGTGCGCCCCTCGTCTATAAATTGTATGCTCAGCTGTTTTCCCTGCGGAGCAAGAGTCCCAGCGAGGTGGTAGTTCTTTTAGGTAGATCGTGTCATTTCAGAGATAATCACATCCACCTCTGTCAGTTGGATTCCCCCCCCTTTAGATACCTCCCCTCCCCAGCTTGCATTGCTCATGCTGCTAGTCCTGTGGGTATCTCTCTTTATGTATCCGCTCAAATCCCATAGAGGCTTGAGAGTTGGTTTTGATGAATGCCCAGTTTTTAATCTGCCTTGAATGTGTCACCACTGGCAGGCAGATTTCTTTTAAAATTTGAGATATGCCCCACACTGTTCTGGCCCAAGGTGGGCTTTCGATTAAGACGCCTGGGGGGTGTGAGTGTCAATGATCCTTCTTGGTTTTTTATTTTCTTGCCTCTACTTTATCCTTATTATCCAAGCCTCCTTATTTCCCAATTCTAGTGGGAAATGTCAGCAGCTACTAATTTCCTTCAAGTTTCTTGCCTTTATCTACTGTACATAGGATATCCTTTAAAAAGTTTTTTGCCATTTCCCCTTCATTGTTCATCCTAACTTTTTCTTGCAACCATGGAATTTGATTTCTCTTCCCCCCCCCACCCCCCACTAACCTGGCTTTACCTACAGAAATGCTGCAATGTTTGATTTTTTTCTTTCCAAGACTAATTTGAATGGGGAAAGTTTGTGAAGCAACGTTGTCTGGGATATACTTGTGCTCTAGTCCTGTCCTGCCCAAGCTTTGATGGAAGACATCATCAATAGATTCAACTGATGGATGATTTTCATAATTTTTTAAAAAATCTGAATCCAGTTGAATCTTGTTAATCCAAAATCTTGTGGCTTGGAAACCTATGGCTTAATTCACACAAGGTTCTAAAGTTTAATGTGCTTTGTTTGGTTTTACTTTAATTCACATATTGTGGACCTAGCCTTTGTAGATTTAAACCTTGGATTTTGGATTACATGTATGTAACCAGTTATGGTTTATTTAAAAAAAACCATGGTTAATCAAACCATGACTATGTAAAGGATGACGATGCTGGCTATAATATTGCATTACCTTCCTAAAATGAGGTTTTATAATTCCTACTCAATCCAAATATCCAAACAATATGAGATTATACAGGGTTTATGTGATTTATTGATTGATTTAGATTCCTAGTAATACATCTAATCTGTATTAACAGCTGTGGTGTTAAGAATTAATGTGGTGGAATTCTTTTTGGAAATGTTACTGTAATCTAAAAGAGTGGAGGATAACCTTGTGACTGCTTCATAAAAAGAAGAAAGGAAGAGTTGTGTGGCTCCTCCTACTTCCAAAAATATATTGGGACGAAATATGAATGTGGAATTAGATGTGTTTTTAGATGTTACATTTAATATTCTTCCCAGGAGTTCTTGGCAGTGTGTGTGTAGCTCTTGTTCACTTTGTTCCTCCCACTATCCTAAGATTAGGCTGAGAGGAGCCTTGAACGGTCACTTGCCAAAAATGCAAGAAGAGCCACTTTTGTATCTTGTAGCCTTAGACTTTTGCACCTTGACTGCACTGTGAAGGTCTGGTGTGTGAACTTTTCTTCACCCATTGAGTTTCTTGTAAAAACTTGTAAGCTTCAAAAAAGAAAAGAAAAGAAAAGAACAGATGTTCCCCTTCCAGATTCCATGTTTGAAGGGCTAATAAGGCTGCCAACAGTGAGGATATGGATTTGTCAATAGAGTCAACAAATGTCCTCCTTTGGTGTATTCTGAGAATGAATTGAGATATGCTCCCTCAAAGAGTCTATAGTTTCGGGCAGAGCTTCACAGAAGAGGCAGATTTCAAATCTGAGCATCTCCACTACAGTGGTGGAATTCAATTTTTTTTACTACGGGTTCTGTGGGTGTGGCTTGGTGGGCGTGGCTAGGGGGAATCATGTGACTGGGTGGGCAGTTTCTATAAGCAGAGCAATAAAGATTAGGCTAGAAACAACACCAGAATGTTTATTTCCTGCCTTCCTTACAGGATTAACCCTGTAAAGTGGAAAAAAACAAAAGGAGATTTCTTCTAACAACCGGTTCTGCTTAGAAAATTTGCTACCGTTTCTAGCGAACCTGCTAGAACCTGCTGAATTTCACCTCTGCTCCACTGCATTCGTAACCCACCTTTAGTTGCTATACTTTGCTGGTTGTAGGATGACGCTGAGTTCAAGACTGTACCTATTCACCTGATATGGTACAAGATCTCTAAAAATGTCCCATATAAATATCTTCCATCCTCAGCCTGTAATAAGGTACCACTCGCAGGAAATGCTGCCTTATTTCCCATTATGAAAATTACACGTGAAGATGTTTTTGCGCAAAACAGCTTGCAAAAGCACGCATGTCCCTTCTGCTGATACCATGGATAAGAAACACGTCAGGATTCCACCTGCAGACAAATCAATTCTGATTTGCAGTTACTAGAGTAACCTTTTCCTGGTGCCTGCTATATGCATTGGAATAAGGTCTCATTCTCTCATAGAGGTGGAAAAAATTAAGATAGGGTGCTTGACTGTCACAGGGAGAGCAATCTATCCTGCATGTTACTGAACTTGCTGATCACAGAGCCCAGATTGGGAGTGTGTGTGTGCAACATTTTAAACTATTTTGCACTTGGAAAGGGGGAGGTTAAAGGGCAAAGATTTCCTTAAATCTCTCCTCCCTGACTACATGAGGTGGGAAAATTAAAGGACAAGGAAACTCCCCAAATGTAAATAAAGAAAAGAACTTACTATTTATCCCTGGATGAAAACTAAGGAGATCCAGGTTTAAACACTCTGCATAATATTTCTCTAAGGAATTTAGATAGAAGAATTTAGTTGTCTATTTTTAGAAAAAGTTTGTGTCACCCAGGTACATGTATAAAACATACTTCTATAGTAAGGTAAATTAATTAATAGACACAATAGGTACATTTATTGATCTTGCAAAGAACATTTCCCTGAGAAATCAAATAGAAACGCTGACACTTTCACTGAGTGTTTGAGATTTCAAGACAATTGGTGAGCTTATTAGTGATACTTGTAGTTGTATACCTGGGGGAGGGGATTTCCATGCAGTTATTTTTCCTTAGTTAATGGAGAGTTTGTTTGTTAAAAAAAATTCCACTCCAGTGATGTCAGAATGAGAGGAAATTGACAGCATGTGATACATAGTTTTCTCCTTTATGAATCTTTTCTTAATGGGTAGGATATTCTTTGAATTTTGCACCTTTAGGAAATAAAATGGTAATTAAAAAAAAAACCCATGATACTGGATTAAAGAAACAGCTATAAACTGTTAAAGAAACCATTGCTCCTTCCAGCCACACTAGTTGTCCACTATGATTGACAGAAGCTTTCCACACTCATGTCTTGTTGGCTGGAGATACTGGGCCCATACACTAGAAAATTTTGCATGCAAACCATTCTGCCTTTGAGTTACAGTCCATGACAACATCCACAATTTACTCATGTAATATTGCAGGTCCTATTTTCCAATTTAGAATGAGAAGGCGGACCAAATGTAAGTACAGAATTCAGCTTCCTGAAATTCTTAGTTTGATTATTTCAAATTTAAAAATAGGCACATCTTTGGCTAGCTTTTATGACTGAGGATGTTTTTGAAAGCATTAGGTAAAGCCTGCTATAATATAAAAATGAGATTTAACTGACCACAAGCTTGGACATAATAACATTCCTAGTTATTGGAAGGTTGTTTTTCCATACCAATGGGAAGGATTAACAAGTAGAAGAAAATGCAAATACTACACAAAAATGCTGCAAAATAGGTAAATATATGCCAGTTTGATCAATTAGCATAAATTGCTCTGGTTCCTACTGTAGTTCCAAACTAGATATGGAATTTGAATTTACTGGATGCAGAATTATAATGTTTAACATGCATATATGTGTGTGGGATGATCTTGATGGAGCACACACGATTCTGAAAAAAATAAAGAGCAGTCTGTATTTATGGAGGTCTCAACCTTTATGGCTGATGAATTCCATTTCATAATTTAAGCAGATGCAGTTTTAATCTTCCTCGGAACAGGTTTAAGCAGCATTGTAAATGTAATACAGAAGATACAGTATATTTTGGCATTCTGTGATGTAATTTGATCATTCACTTCATACTGAATCTGTCAGCCATGCTGCTTTCTTATGGTATACTATACAACAGTTCTGAACTAACTAGTACGTAATTGATCAATTTACATTCACTCTCCAGTGTGAATGGTGTGTTACGTGTTCCAGATCTCACATACTAGGTTGGAACAATTTAATTTGATCTCTTAGGGCCTTTTGCTGCTCTTTTTTGCTCATTGTAGTGATACTATGGAAAAGCACTAGTTTATGATTTTTATTAATTCTCCTTTATCTCTGCAAACATATTACATTACTCTGGAAACTGTAGCCCTGGACAAGACCTGTTCTTTGTGTATTATAGATGAGAGGTGAGGAGCCTTTGTGTAGTGAGAGATTTCATTTTTTAAAATTATATTGGCACCCAAGAGCCACAGAAACATCAGTGTAATGATTCTGTGAGGGGCAGACCAGAATTTTTGGGCTTCTTCTCAAGTTTTAGAAAGATTGCCCTTTTAAAGATTGATCAACAACCTAAGTCGATTCAGTACTTAACACTCCATAGTTGTTTGTTCATAATTCAGGAAAAAAAATCTCACTAATTTGGAATGGATTTTATTGATACATTTCTCTTCTGAAAATTTGTGGAAAGCATGGTTCCCTTATTGCCACCTTTTTTTCTGGTGCAATTTTGGGCAATTTGCAAAAAAAGAAAGGCTTGCCCATAGACCATGGATTGGTCCCTTCCAATGAACGTGAGTTCTGATTAAATATGAAATAGCAGCAACCTGCCTTATACAAGAGGTAGCCTAGCTGTATGTTCTGTCTGTAAATATATATACTAGAGGTTTAAATTCTCAGATCTATTTTTGTCAAGGAATTATCCTTGTCCTTTGATCTAATTTTGGTTTTTTTTTTCTCATAGCAGAGAAAGCACAGTTTTCAGGTCATTTTACATGAAAATATTTTGATTTGTAACAATGCCATAAATTTCAAAAGACAAAAAAATATAACATTTTAGTTATATAGTGGTGCTTTAATAAAACCCCAAAGCCGCCTTTCAGACTCCTTCCCCACATTAGCCAATGTTAGTGCAGCCTTTTAAACCCAGAGGTATGAGGAACACCATGAGAAAAAGATGGCCCATTCTGCAGCTCCCTCTTCCTAATTTGAATACAGGTAGTCCTTGATTTATAACCATTTGCTTAGTGGCTGTTCAGAGTTACAATGGCACTGAAAAAAGTGACTTATGACCATTTTTTACATTTATGACCATTGCAGCATCCCCATGGTCATGTGATTTCCATTTGGATGCTTGACAACTGACTCACATTTATGACGGCTGCACTGTCCCAGAGTCATGTGATCACCTTTTTGCAATCTTCTGACAAGCAAAGTCAATGGGGAAGCCGGATTCACTCTAACAACTGTGTTACTAAATTAACAACTGCAGTAATTCATTTAACAAATAAAGCAAAAAGAGTCGTAAAATGGGGCAAAAGTCACTTAACAAATTTCTCACTTAGCAACATAAATTTTGGGCTCAATTTTGGTCGTAAATTGAGGGCTAACTGTACTGCTGACAATTAAGCAAAATCACAGACCCAGATTGAGCCAATAGACTTAAATGCTATTACGTGTAATGACATTTCATGGGTTAATTCCTTTGTCCAGCTTGGCTTGTTTCAAAGGTTTAAGAATTTCTTGAGGACAGCGGATTAGGGAAAGCTGGGTTACAATATCCCAAAATAATGTAGGAATAATTACATTTGTTCCAAAAATAAGTGTCTGATACAGTTACTAAATACAGTAGCAATTAATGCCTCAGATCTGACTTTTATACAAAAAATTGCTTTTATAGACATTGCCTGAAATAGTTTGAGTCTCACCCATAATGATTGTCATTCTTATGCGATAGATAAGTTCACAGGCGATAATATTCATATTTTTAAATCATGATTTTTAATGATTTTTAAATCAATTGATTACTATATAGGAAAATTGAATTTTGTTACTGCGTTTCAACGTTTCTGCATTTTTGCATTATTAGAAATGCATGTTTAATCTGTATTCATGGTTTGTTTATCTACTATAAAATACTTTTATATCACTTTTTTGTCAGCATTTTAGTAACTCTGTGGTGCTTGACCAACAATTATTCTTCATTTTTGTGGGGGAGAAGTCCTTTAGGAATGAAAGGTGTTGCAATGTAAGGTTAGCTGATGCTCCTTAGGGAACTTAATTTGCCCTCGTGTTGGCTGATTCCTACATTACAAAATGAATGAAAAACCTGCCACAGCTGTCTGGAGGTTGGAGGAAGAGCATAACCACAACTTCACTGGAAAGTGAATTGCCTTGTTTGCCAGTTTGTTTCCAGATGCAGCTTAAGAAGCTGCTACTGACCTTTAAAACCTTAAATGGTCTGGGCCCACCCTTCCTTAGGGAGCAAGTTTTCACAAACTCCTCCTTTTGAGACAGGCTGGGAAAGTGATGTTTTGAAATGTTACAGTTACTCCATAAGCAGAGGCGTTTGCTGAGACTGGGAAAAAAAATGGAAATGATCTCTGAGTGCGGCCTGCAAACATCTACTTTCCACATATCTAAAGTATGAATGCAACCTTTTACACTATGTCTTCATAAGCATATTTTAAGCTACTGTGGATAAACTGATAACATATGGATTTGGAAATCACTTGAGGTTTGGTTCTCACTCTGATGACCAATCAAGTGGCAGGCAGTGTGATTTCTGATTTCAGGTACAGGCTCCCAGGATCAAAGACCCCTCCTTAAGAAACAAGAAGCTTTCTCCCCAACATGTTAACCGTCTAGGTAGGGTAGGGTGGTTTTTTTTCAATGAATACAAAATAATGATTCAATATGGCAGGCTTTACCAGTTCTGTGCAACTAGACTTTAGCAGTTGTTCCATATCCTAAATCTCCAATCATGATGTTAAAATTACCACGTTTGTTTTGTTGTGAAAGAAGTTGCTGAGAAAGAGATGTTTTCCTTTGTCAAAGCTTGATTTTTTGAAATTCAACTATTTTCGGAGTTGTTGCAAGGCATGATTAACATTATTTGATAGACTACAATACTTTCTGTATTCTAATGAATTTTGGTTAGGTTAATTATATGTACATATAATACAGACTAAGTAAATTTAAACCATTCGGTTACTTACAGATCTTAATTTATATGATTGTTGTCCCTCTCTTGGTTGATCCATACCTGAACTGTTGAAAAATAGGGAGCAGTCTTTCATTTTTACCTGAGGCTTCAAAATTCTGTGGAAGAACTCTGGGCAGGCCTGGGTTAAAATAGAATAAGCTGCTCTTCTCTGAAGATTTCTTTTTGACTTTGATAGGCATGGCTTCAGCATTGCAGAAGGCTTGGTTTATTTGAATTGTCATAAAAGCTAGAACTTTGGCAGGTTTTTTTTTTCAGTGAAGTAACCAGAGGTTTGCTGAATATAGAGAGCAAACAACTCTAAGCATGCTTTGATTGCAAAAAAAAAAAAAAAGATTTTTCAGTTTTAATTGGTGCATGTCTGTGTTAGATTGAAGGCTACATTCGAGAAGCAATTCTGTGTTGGCCTCAATTTGAAGGAAAAGAACTCAAGAAGACCCTCGTTCAATGGAATCCAGCTGGCTGGTTAGGTTGCGTTTCAGCATTTGGACTTCCGGTTTGAGATTTCAAAGGGAGCTCTCCCTGGCAAGGGGCTGAATTTCCCATACAGCCATAGACACAGTTACTAACGGCAATGACGTTTTAGAAGCATATGGCATCCCTCCCTGCACAGTTAATTCCATACAGGGCTGGGTAAAAAGCGGTGGAAATAGTTATTGGTTTCCTCTCGGCGCATTTCCAGCAGAGGGGAGAGAAACTTATGCTTCTTTGCAACATTTCATCTGGAAGAAACACCCGAGCCTTTTTCTCTCAGAGTAGGGAGAATTGGAATGCCTTTCTGTTTGGCGAGGGAATGGAAACAGGCGTAGAAGAGGGAACCGTGGTTTCTACCCCGGCAAAGCAAATAGGGAACCAATTCGGGAGGTTTGGTTTGTAGGATTGGCTGCCAAATCCCCACAGAGGCCCAAATGTGCAGGCTGTAGCCCAGCAGCATTGCAGGAATTGCAGTCATGTTGCATCACTTCCTTGGGAACAGCATCTCATCAAGGGGCAGGGTTTAAATTAGGAAGTATTATTTCATGGAAAATGGAAGTGGCGTTTAGATAGGGAGCTGGGGAATGAGGCAAGCAGCCAGGAACTCTTATCCTGAGCTCTGAGGAAAGGAGGAGCCTTCTGGATTGGACTCCAGAGGAAAATGTGGATCTTTGCCCTAATCATTTGGATACTCAGCCTGGAGGCTATTGGAGAGAATTGCCTTCATGGTTGCTTAGCAACTCCTGTACTACAATCTGTCTCCTTCCTGCCTTGGGGCTGGCAAAATGGCTGCTGCACTGATGCTCATAGCAGTGAGAAAGGGCATGTGAAGGGAAAGCTTGTATGGAAGGATATAGAGGAATATTGAGAGAATGCCAGTGAAGGGACAGCAAGCTGGGGAGGAAGCGATTTGAGTCAGTGTAGCTTTTACAAATGGAGGTCCTCTGGGTGTCCCATCATTAAATGTCTCAAATCTGCTACCAGCATGTCACAAAGGTGTAATTACGCCATGAAAATAGCAATTGAGGAATAATTAGATGGCAGCTGCCGCCAAATCGAGACTTCCAGTACTTTGGTTCTTCTGTTGCAAAAGTGTATTTGGATCTTCGAGGAGCATGTTTCAAACTATAGTGTGGGGTGGACAAAGAGGGAGAAGTTTGGTTTGGGAAAGCTGAATCGTCTAATTGTTGCTTGTTCTTTTTTGGATACATTCTGGTTTTTATCCAGACGGTATTATTTTGTGTTTTAATTGTTAGCCGCTCTGGAAATACTTGTATGGGAAGGCGAGAGAGACCCATCTACAAAATAAAAAATGTAAAAACCCTGTCAAGCTTTGCCCTGTAATAATTGCCAGATTGCTGTTTTTTCTCCCAGTGCTGGGATTTAAAACTAGGGGAGCCAAGATTCCTGATTCCCATCTTCCATCAGTTTGATCTCCTCTGCTTTCTAAGAGCGGAAATTCTCTCTAGCAAGTCTTCTGTAACTTTAGCAAACAGGCAGAATTCAACACATATTTCCTTAGTTCAGAGGTGTGGTAATAAAAAATTTATCTGTTGACTTTCTTCTTGTCATGCATTCCACTTTTTAAAGGGTATAAATTTCCTGCCAGAAAGCATGGTGGCAATCCCTAACATCAATACATTTTTAAAATTAAATGCATAAATAAGACCTGGGGGCCTCTCAACCCCACTGTAGTGCCTGCTAACCCATATATCATGTTCCACTCACAATAGGGCGATATATATTGTATTCCAGTCTTAAAATACTATTTCTCAATTTAGCATTGTCACTGTGAATATAGAATATAGAATTACAGGGATCTTGAAGGTTTTGTAGCCCAACCCCCTGCTCAGCCAGGAAACCCTATATCAATTCAGACAAATGGTTTTCCAATCTCTTCTTAAAAATTTCCAGTGTTGGAATATTCACAACTTCTTGAGGAAAGTTGTTCCACTGATTAATTGTTCTTACTGTCAGGAAATTTCTTAGTTCTAGGTTGCTTCTCTCCTTGATTAATTTCCATCCATTGCTTTTTGTCCCACCTTCAGGTACTTTGGAGAATAGCTTGACTCCCTCTTCTTGGCCCTGAGATATTGGAACACTGCTATCATGTCACCCCTAGTCCTTCTTTTCATTAAAGTAGACCAATTCCAGCAACCATTTTTTAAACCTTTTCAAACAAACCCTTTTAAACAGACATACTATTTGACTGGGGTAAATGGTGAAACTGCAGTGAGTTGGCTTAATATATTTGGGGTTCAAGGTTCATTTTTAAAATTACCAACAGGATTTCATTTGGATATTCCTGGGAAATAAGTGAGGAAAAGAGAAGAAGGTATAGAAAGTAAATCAAATATTACATGGGCACTGAATATTTACTAACAGCTTTATGTAGAAATGAGGATATTCATAAAAGTACTGTATAAATATCTACAACTATTACCAGAAAAAGCCATGTAGTTTTTAAAGATTTGCTTATTTTGAACAATTTATTTGCCTCTACCAAACATAGGAATAAAGGATTATGAGTTTAACCTCCTGGTCATGGGAAATCTTGCTTAGCTTCCTCTTTGGCTTTCATATTTCAACTGGCAATGCTCATTTATATTTGAGTTTAATTTTATGATCTTGAGGGATAGAAACTTACTTTTTTAAAAACCAAAGCTCAAATTCTTGGGATTGTGAATTCTGTCCTGTATGTAGTATCTATTGGACTGAAGTGGAATGGAATAGACATACCACTATAGAAAGCAAAAGGGAATAGAGCTGACAGTGAAATTTCAGTCCTTATGTCTATGATGTATCTGACATTGGTATGTATTTTAAAGGCTATCCCCACACTAAATAGCAAACATGTTTAGTTAATTAGATTCTGAAACTGCGGGTGATGTGTTGCCATTCTGGGAATCCATTAAATTTTCACAGTCCCAGTCTTATTGTATAGGACATACAGAGAACAGAGTTACCAACTAGTGTGAAAAATTACTGGTTACTCTGCTTTTGTGTTTGGTATTCAGTTTTTAAGGCAGGGATGTAATAATTATCATCTGTTAGATGGAAGTACTGCTTGAGATTGGATGGACATAATCTAGTTCTGTATAAAGGACACTTTATTTAGTATGTTCAGTAATGGCAAATAAAAACATTAGTAACAGTGGATGAGGCAATTCAAAGAATTAGGCCTTAACGAACCCTGCAAACTGTCTTAGTAATTGTCAGCTTTGTAGCCTTTTGTTTCAGATGGTATCTGTACATTGATATGAATAGAAGAAGTGGATTAAACAATATAGTCATTTAATGTACCATGTTTACTAAAGCAAAATAGAGTTGGGCCTGGTTAATATGTGGATGAAAAATTATCAGAATCCCATGTTTTTGATTGTTTTCCATCAAGGAAGTGCCAGAATACAAACAATATATAGGCTTTGTAAATATACACATAAAAACTATTTGTCTGCAAAAACCCTTTTGGAAGTTGGCAGAGAAAGATCAAAGAGATGTAATTTTACAATTTTATTTTTTTGCTAAAGAGGGAAGAAGGAGCTTTCCCATTCTGATACTTCTCAGTAGATTGGAAGGCTAACATTTCATCCTTCAACTGCTCACTTAACCTGCGTAGTATTTTCTGTTCTTTTTAGAGGTTGGGCTGATAATTAAATACAAATATGCAGTATTTGGTTCTTACAAATTCAGAGAACATTCCTATCTCCAGTGCATAGAGTACCCCAGGATGGGAAGACTAGAAAGAAAGAAAACGATTTAGCAATAATACTATGATAGATTTTTTTTCTTCAGCATAACTGATGATAATTTATCACACACATATTGGCTCAATTTCAGAACCTGTGATTTGCTGCTGTTCATCCTCATTTGTCAGTTGCTACTAGAATTAAAGTAACTTTATATCATTGGAAAACAGAATTGATACGTTGGCTTGCAAAACAGAATTAATGAATTTTATGTTTGCCACAATGGTTGGTGGTGGAGAGGATGGGTGAGGGGAAATGGTGAAGAATAATATTAGCATTAATTTTTATTCAATAGAGCAAAAACAATACACACAAAGCCTACTCACTCTTGTTCATTAACAAGAACAGGTCAACTGGTCAAGAAAAGAAGGAAGGAAATTTAGGAATGCAGATACTGGTTAGATAATTGTCTAGTGCTATTTTCTCCAACTGGGTATAAGAATGCTGCTTTTTAAACTTTCAAAACATCTTATTAGAAGTCCTTCTTGGAGAGAATGTATCCATTTTAAATGTGTGTGTCCAAATGGAGAGCATTCAAAATACATTATATGGTTATTAATGTCCATTTCATGATGCATTTTGGGGTGGGACAAAGGAATAAAGACTCTGGAAAGTTGCTTCACTCCAAGCAGACTTGGTACTAGTTTGTAGAAACCAGTGAAAGTCATTCTAAAGCAGCATTCTATATTCAGAAATTTATCACAATCCCAGATATTTGCATATTACTATCTTTGTAGTTAAACTAAGAACTATTGCATGAATTAGACATAAAAATCCTTAGTTTGTCACTTTAAGGAAAAGCACAGATTGTAGGAGACAAGAGAAGTTGTTCCTTGCCATATCTAAGCAGCCAGTGATGTGGAGCAGGGTAGTCCTTAAACTGATGATATCACAATACACATAAGGTAAATGATGTTGCTTAAAAAAAGAAAGAGAAGAGGGGGAAACTAAGAACTGAGCTTCTATGTACTTTCATCATACCTGATGGGATTCGGGAAAGGGGTCTTCTTTGTTGAATCTGCCATTTGGAAAAGGATATCCTACCTAGAGAATTATATGGCTCTTATCCTGATCTTGTTTAAGGGTTGCAAAAAACATGATTTTCTCCCCAGGCCTGGAGTTAAAGCAAGAAGCAAGCCTCTTATAGGGTTATTTAATGAGGCTGATTTGTTTTTCCTTTTCTGGACATGCATCAGTCTTTTTCTTTTGTGCCATGATTTCTGTAGTGTTTTAATTGTTGTAAGGCTCTCAGAGTTGTTATGGAGTCAGGCAGATTTACACATTTTAAACAAACAAACAAACAAACAAACAAATAAATTTCAAAATATCTCCTACATTATGTCAGACGTAAGCTGAAGGAAATTGTAGTATCTACTGTAAAGCATTTATTGAGAGTCTTCATTAATTTGGCTAAAACTTATGGGTTCCCCCTCTCCCAGACAAGGAATATAATTACCAGTAGTGTTGAGATCCTGACAGTGAAGTAAGGAGTGCTGGTTGCTTTCTAGAAAAATGCATAATTCTTTATGTAGATTTGGTAAAAGAAGCAAGATCATATTTAGGGATCAGAAAATTACAACCAAGTTTTGTATTTCATGCCTGACTTTATATGATGGGTACAGCTTGCTCTCTGTTTCAAAGTAAAAGCTAGTGTGTGTGTGTGTGTGTTGTTAAGAGTTTATGGGGCTGGGGCTTTTGATAGTCTTTGGATGAATGAAAATTAGGCAGCAGATATATTCATTAGCAAGTCAATATATATATATTACACCTTGAGCAATTTCAGCCAAACTTGGTGCACAGATGATTTACTCTCTGGAAACAAATATTGTGGGGGGTAAGACAGCACTAGCACCCCTAGATATGTGTGTGTGTGTTGAAATTCAGCCAGTTTGGACTGGTTCAGCTGAACAGGTAGTGGAAATTTTGACTACTTCGGAGAACTGGCAAATTTCACCTCTGGCTGGCCCCGCCCACCCAGTCGCTGCATTGCCATTTGCCCTGCCCATTTGCCCTGCCTACCCGCTCATCCTGCCCGCTACACCCCACCCCACCTAGTCTCTCCTCATCTTGCATGCCTCCCTGGCATAGCACACTGTGTGGCTCCTTGCTTGCGGTGAACAGCTTGCCTGCCTTCCCAGTTCCCATGATGCCTGGGGCCCAACTGAGTGAACCTGATCTGCCTGCCTGAATAAGTAAGACTGTGAGTTGGGGCCTAGCTCCCCCCTTTCCCCCCCCCTTGCCTGCCTTGCCGCTGCTCCGTCATACGCGCTGCGCAGCCTAGCTACTAGGCCAAAGGTTGCAACTTTGCCTGCCTCGCCACCACTCCATCATACGTGTGGCACGGCTTAGCTACTAGGCCACAGTCCCCAGCCTTGCCTGCACTCCCCACCACTTCATCGTACGCGCAGTGCGGCCTAGCTACTAGGCCCCAGTCCCTGGCTTTGCCTGCCTCGCTGCCGTTCCATCACATGTAGGGCACAGCCTAGCAAGTTGCCCCCTCCATCCCTGGGCTGCCTGGCTTGCTTCACGCTATGCAGCATGGCTAAATCACATGCACCACGGCCTCTCAAGCTGACCCCCCCACCATCCCCAGGCTTGCCTGCACAAGACGCCTTCTCTCCGCTACCTGCTGCTCTTGCTGGGAGAGCCATCAATTTAGCAGCCATGAGCCACTGCTTTGGGTCCTTTAAGTTCCACCTGGAAAGCGCTGAGACTAAAACAGTATTCAACAGTGCTTTCCAGTTGGGAGTTAGAGGAAAGCGGCGGCTCACAGCTGCTAAATTGCAGAAGATGGTCTCCCAGCGAGAGCAGCCATGCAGAGAAGCAGCTGCTGCCCCGGAGAGCAGAGATGGAGAACAGGCCCCAAAAAGCTGCTTGGTTGAACATGAAGGCTGTAAATGGGGATTGTGGGACCCTGTTGTAAATACATGCCCGTTGACACTCATAAATGTAAGCTGTTTGTACAGATATTCGAAGAAGTTATGTGCATTTGAAGTTACGATGGCACTGAAAAACTGACTTACAACCAACCCACTGCTTATGACTATTGCAGTGTCCCCATTGTGATGCACTTATAACAGTTGCAATGTTCCAGAATACACATAATCATCTTTTGTGACCTTCCCAGCTGACTTTCGACAAGCAAAGTCAGTGGGGGCAGGGGAAGGCTGGATTCACTTAATGACCATGTGATTCACTTAAAAACCACAGCAAAGAAAGTAAAATTGGGTATGGTCATATGATGACTGACTTAATGACTGCATCATTTAGCAAAGGAGGTTCCAGTCCCAATTGCTGCCTGCAAGTGACATTGTGTGCTTGATAGCTTATAATTTACTTGCTGCACACTGTAACACAAAATATTACTGCTCTGTGATGCAGAGTGCTATAAGTACTGTTGTATACCTCTGATATAAAATGATAAATTTTATAATCTGGGCTGGTTTAAAAACAAATAACGCCTGCTGACTCTATTAATGGCTTAGCTTTTAGACTGGGTCTGTGGACACACTGATCTCAGCTTCTGTCTATCTGCTGCAAAGAAAAATTTAAGCTAAACATTTATTCCTTGTTAATACATATAGTCCTTGATTTACAACCCCAGTTGAGCCTAAAATTTCTGTTATTAAGTGAGACATTTGTTAAGTAGTAAGTTTTGCCCCCATTTTACGATTTTCCTTGCCACAGTTGTTAAGTGAATCATCACAGTGGATAAGTTAGTAACACAGTTGTTAAGGGAATCTGGCTTCCCCATGGATTTTGCTGGTCAAAAGGTTGCAAAAGTTAATCACATGACCTTGGGACCCAGTTGTGTCTGGATTGGATAGCTCTTAAGCCATTGTGCATCTGGTTTATATTTAATAAATTCAGATTTTTTTGAGATGGTGTACATAGAGTTCCTTTTCCTGCTTTCCCCCAGAGCAACAATGCTGTGAGTGACCAATAGACTTTGGTGGCTGAGTATGGACTTCAGCTAGGTATGTTTCTTGAGTCAATTCAGCACCTTAACCTGTATTACACTGGCTTCCAACATTCAAATACAAATTATGGTAAGATTTTAAAACAATCGTCTGGTGTTTTTGTGAAATTCCATGCAAGGCAATAGTACAATAAAGCCCTCAACTAGGAGCATTTTTAATTACTGCAGCATAATTTAGTGCAAAGCTACAGTTTGGGAGCTGCAACAAGCCCTGCATTTGAAAAAATAAACATCCATTTGTTTTCATAGGTCAAAATAGGTTTCTGACCTGTATATGAAAGTGTTCCTGCTTACCTTAAAACATGCCTTGGAAAAATGTAATTTTCTTCTGGAGTTGTTAAACTACAACTTTCCAGCAACTTTTGTCATTGGATAGGTAGTCTCAGGCTTCTGGGAATTGTAGTTCAGCAACTTTTGGAAGACTAGTTTGCCCTGCCCTGATTTAATGCACTAAAATCTTCCATATTTTGTGGAAGATTTCTTCCCTTCTATGCTTCTTTCAGCCATTACATTGCAGAAGAGTTGGTTGCTGGTCCTTTTTCACTAAAATAAAATCTCTCAGGACATGAAGCAGCACCAAGGCATCATGGCCGGAGGTGGTGGGGTCAACGGGGAGTAAATGACTAAAAGCTGTGTTGCACTGTTGCATGGCAAATTCCACTCTTTTTGTACATGCTTCTTGATGTTGCACACACATACAAAAGGAGCAGAGCTTGCCTCGTGACAGCTTGACAAAATAAGCATTAGATCCTACAGATGCCTCCAAACATGCCTATGTTTTTAAGACATTTCCAGGGAGGGGTTTCCATGGTTTTATATGCCATGACAACAAATTAATATTTGTTCTTAACAAGATAATTTTTTGGAAAAAAAATACACATTTTTCCTACGTGTTTTCAGCCTGATAACAGTTGGTTTTGTTAAGCTTCTCAAATTGTAATTTAGTGTGCCTTGAAAACATTTGTAGAATATGACAAATAAATCTGTATATAAATAAATAGATGAATCGAAACCATCCCATTCCAACCATTTGCTCTGACCAGCGTGAATTACAATTAAGCTGTTCCAGACAGAAGCCAGTGTGACTATTTTCCAGAGCTTCCCATCACAGGGACTCCGCAAGTTCCCCTGGTAATTTGTTCCATTGCTTGACTATTATTATGGTTGGAAAATTTCTGCTGACATTTTTAAACTAAATCTTTCCTCCTGCAGTTGAAATTAATTCTCTTTGACCCCACAGGAATTGGGGTGTGAAAGCAGCAACCTCCCAACTGTTTTGCTGCCATCTTTACACCAGCACATTGCCACACCTGCCACCTTATTTTATTTATTTA